>JAJIBD010038915.1:160000-167042 GCA_021461705.1 Cryptotis parvus | reverse complement strand
CCCAGCACCTGGACACCTGGTCAGGAGGGAGGAGGCCATCAGGAAAGACCCTGACTCACCTTACTGTCATCCCCACAGAAGACTACGTGGCATTTTATTGACGGCTGAGTCAAGAGCTGAGGACCCTCAGACACGGGTCCCAGAGGTGCTAGTGAGAGCCAGGTACACGCACAACTCAGGAGCTAATTTTCCCCCTCTCCTGTGCATGAGTCAAGTTTCTCAGCGAGCAAAATACTGACATTTGCCCATGAGCAGACGAATATAATTGTAGGTCAATAAGCTTCTCCTTCCTGGTGCCCAAAGGTGATTCTAAGCCGTGAACAATTGACATAATTGCTCAAGGGTGTCTGTGGGTTTTTTTTTTTTTTTGGGTCACACCTGGCGGTGCTCAGGGGTTACTCCTGGCTCCACTCAGGAATTACTCCTGGCAATGCTTGGGGACCCTAGGATGCCATGAGATCAAACCTGGGTTGGCTGTGCAAGGAAATGCCCTCCTGCTGTAATATTGCTCTGGCCCTGGATTTGGCCCAGGGATTTTGAAAGTGTTGGCTACAAGGAAGGGTGATGTGGGGCGGATAGAAACAGCAAAGGGATTAAAAAGCTGGTTGAAACTTCGCCACCCTATAGGCACCTACCAGTTACTCCACACGAGGCGCCAGAGCACACATGATTGCCTCAGAGAGGGCTTTGAATGGTGTTTGCTGAGTGGGCACCCCAGGTTGGAAGGGCAAATCCTCTCCTCATCTTGGGGCAGGACAAACTCCCTTCACAGCCCTCTCAGGCCACTGACTTCCTTCCCGGCTTCCTCGGAGGCTGCCTGCCTCCTGCCCTCTCCGGGCCTCTGGCTGCGACTGCTTCTCAGGGCAGCAGGAGGTTCCTGCAGCGCCTCCTGATAAGGCTGGGTCAGGCCCTGCTGGTCCAGCTCTTGGTGCTCCAGCCCTGCCCAGATGCCACTGCCTTCCCTTGTTCTGGTTCCAACACTTCCTCCAAGAAGGTGCCAGTGGGTTCAGTATGATTTGAGCATTGAGCCCGGAGAAACCTAGGAAGGAAGGGAGGGAGGGAGGGAGGGGGAGGGAGGGAGGGAGGGAGGGAGGGAGGGGAGGGAAGGAAGGAAGGAAGGAAGGAAGGAAGGAAGGAAGGAAGGAAGGAAGGAAGGTCAGGAGCGATAGCACAGCGGTTAGGGCGTTTGCCTTGTGTGAGGCTGACCTGGGTTCCATCCCAGCATCCCATATGGTCCCCCTGAGCACCACCAGGAGGAATTCCTGAGTGTAGAGCCAGGAGTAACCTCTGAGCATTGCCAGGTGGTTGACCATAAAAAGCAAAAAAAAAAAAAGAGAGAGAGAGAAGAGAAATGAAAAGAAGAAAGAAAAAAGAGAGAAAGAGAGAAATAAGAGAGAGAGAGAGAGAGAGAGAGAGAGAGAGAGAGGGAGAGAAGTGTACTTAGAATGAACAGTTGCCCTGCCATGTTGTGGCTGCTCGGTGCTGGTGGGGCCAAGGGGACCAGGCCTGCAGACCCAGGTCTCCCCTCTCCACAGAGACCATGGTTGTGGGCTCCCAGGCCCAGCACACTGGGAAGCCGCCGAGGTGCTGAGGGCAGACAGGACGAGGAGACAGCCGCGGGCTCCT
This sequence comes from Cryptotis parvus, assembly GCA_021461705.1. Lineage (NCBI taxonomy): Eukaryota > Metazoa > Chordata > Mammalia > Eulipotyphla > Soricidae > Cryptotis > Cryptotis parvus. The sequence continues at coordinate 165,416 of JAJIBD010038915.1, read as the reverse complement.
CAGTGTTGTCACCGCGCACTCTGACCTAGGAGGCGAGGAATTGCTTAACAGGACAGTAAGGCAAAGGGCCAGTCAGAGCCCGGAGTGAAGGGAGCCAGTGGTATGGACGGGAAGGGGCTGGGAGTGCTGTGTGATGAGGGGGGATCGAGCCGGCCCAGGCACAAACAGCTGTGAATGTAACCGCTGGCCTGTGTGGAACTGAGGTGCCAGGCAGGCGGTCCTCAGAGATCAGTTGGTGTTTGCTGCCTTCCAGAGGGCGGCGAAAGCAGGTGGATGGGCCGGGTGGGGTAGACAGGCAGAGATAGGACAGGGGCCCACTCAGGTTCTCATCTGTGGAGCCCCATATAGCCCCCTGAGCCCCGCCAGGAGTGATCCATGAGCACAGAGACAGGAGTCAGCCCTGAGTACCGCTGGATGTGGCCCAAAATCCAGATAAAAGAGGCCATAGTAGGGGGCCGGAGCGATAGCCCAGCGGGTAGGGCGGTTTCTGCTAAGCTGGCCGGCCCATGCCGGCCTGGGTTCAACTCCCCGCATCCCATATGGTCCCCGAGCAACCCCAGGAGTAATTCCTGAGTGCAGAGCCAGTAGAAAGCCCCTGAGCATCGCTGGGTGTGGATTCCCCCCCCAAAAAAAAAAAAAGAGGCAAAAGAGGCCAAGTTGAGGGCCTTGATTGTTGGTGGAGGTGACTCAGGAGAGGCCAGAAGAACTTGAGGGTGTGGAGACTGTGTCCAGGTGGGTGGGTGGGAACTCCGTCCTGAGGGGATTGAATGGGAGAACATGGCCCGTCCCTGAGGGGATTGAATGTGGGAGTATGTGGGCTCTGTCCTCTGAGGGCGTCCAGGTAGGGGCTCTCCCTCGAGTCAGACGTTCAGAGTCAGCCTCTCTTGAGAGCTCAGCTTCTGTCCTTGCTCTCTCCTCCCTCAGGGTCTGAGGCGTCTTCCTGGGTGGCTGACAGAGGGAATCCACTGTGCAGCCTTTCCTGTCGGGGCTGGGACTCTAAAGCTCACAGCCACTCCCGGAGCACCCCAGCAGGTCCCCGGTGCGCTCCAGGTCTCTGGGATGGCTGCGCTGAGGAAGGAGGGAGACTCTGGCTCCCTGTTGCCCACCTGAGCCTTGGACCAGTCCCAGCCGGCCGTGTTGTCATTGTCACCTGAGGTCTGTGTGGCAGGTGCAGCTCCCTGTGCTCTGGGGGGTCCTTGGTGCGTGATATGCTCCCCGCTTTGCAGAGGGGCATCTCGAACCCCCATCTTTGGGGGGGGGGCTCTTCTGCCCTGTGCACAGAGCGTGGCGGGATTTGCTTGTCAGGTCTCGGCAGCAGCTCCTGCACCCTGGGCGTCTGTCCCCTCTGCCTCCTGCACAGACACTTGATTATTTTGTTTTACTTTTCTTGTTTGGGGGCCACACCTGGCAGTGCTCAGGGCTAGCTCCTGACTCTGTGTGTGTGTGTGGGGGGTCTGCTCCCAAGGTCCTCAGGAGACCACATATGGTGTAGGGGGCTCAGACCAGGGCAAGGCGTGGGGCTTTAACTCCTTACTGGCTTTCTGGCTCCCAGACAGTTGTTTTAATTTTATTTTTGGCACTGTGTTTTACAAATTGCCAATACAGGGTTTCATGCATAAAACGTTCCAAACGACACACTTCGCCAGGGTGCCGGCTTCTCTCCCTGGGGTTGACCTACCCCTGGGCCCTCCTCACCCCTGCCTCCTGTGGGCAGCTTCCTGCTGGAGACCAGCTCTCAGCATCTTCGGCCTTTGGGCTACACCCAGCAGTGCTCCAGGGTTTTGTCTGACTCTGCACTGAGAAATTACTCCTGGCAACGCTTGAGGGATTATATGGGATGCTGGGGATCAAACCTGTGTCAGCCGGGTGCAAGGCAAATGCCCGACTCACTGGACTATGGCTCTAGACCCTGTGTCTGAGACATTTTTAAAGATAAAAGCTTCCGTGCTGGGAATGTGCCTTAGCAGGAGAACATTGGTTTGGCATATACAGCCTTGCATTTGGTTAGTACTGCAAATATAGTATGCAATTATAACTAATATATTAATATATACTGATATATGCTAATAATGTGTATACATATATTAGTTGGTAAATTGATGCTTCTATTCAGATCATTAAAAAGAGACAGTTAGGGTGCCAGAGTGGGTAGAGTGTTTGCCCTGCACGCAGCCATCCCAGGTTTATCCCTGTCATCCTATATGGTCTCCTGAGCCCTGCCCGAGTGACCCCAGAGCACAGAGCCAGGAGTAAGCCCTGAGCACTGCTGGGTGTGTGGCCTGAAACAAAACCAAACAAGACACCCAGAGTAAGTAAGGAAGTTCCATCGGAGCAGGGACTGTGTCTGGAAATCAAGGTTGCTCTCCGGACAACGTGTGGGAGGTGTAAGAGCAGGTGGGGGCCCTGGCGTCACCAACTGCTGCTCCTGGGTCTGTCTCTAGTTCAGAAGTAACCTCAGGAGCACCCAGCTCGGTGTTCGGGTTTCTGGGCACCAGGAACAGGGTCCAGTGCCTGCCCTCCACACCCCCCACAGAGCCTTTCTGGTGGGAAACATCCCTTCTCATTCATTCACTCATTCACTCATTCACTCATTCACTCATTCACTCATTCACTCACTCACTCATTCATTCATTCATTCATTTATTCATTCATTCATTCATTCATTCATTTTTTTTTTGGGTCATACCCGGCAATGCTCAGGGGGTTACTCCTGGCTCTTTGCTCAGGAATTACTCCTGATGGTGCTCTAGGATCCAACCCAGGTCGGCCACTGCAAGGCGAAGGCCCTACCGCTGTGCTATTGCTCCGGCCAGGAAACATCCCTTCTGTCGGTCTGTCTGGGCGCGGGAGGAGCCAATGTTTCTGTCGCTCTCCACCAGTGCTGCCAGATGACTTGCTGCTGTTTTCTCAGCGCCCCGGAAGTGCGGAGAGAAGAAAACGGAGGCAGAGAGATGGGGTCCCAGGGGGGCAAGAGTGGGGAGACAGTGTTGGGGAGACCTCAGAGGGGTTTCCCAGAGCACAGACAGGTGCAGGCCCTGCCCGGTCCCGCTGTGATCCAGCACAGCTCAGCCCTGCGGGCTTTCTGCCCAGGGTCATTGCTGGCCACTTTGGGTCGGAACCCAGGAGGTTCTGATGTTACCACTTCTAGTTTACGGTGCTGGTTTGGGAGTGTGCGGTCCCAGGGTCGCAGCCAAGGCCACCCCGTCCCCACATCAGAGACAGCCCTTCTCTCATCCCAGAGCCCAGAGGAGGCCGCAGGGGACCAGGCAGAGTCTGCCTCCCTTGCTCTGGGGCCCAAGGCATCACAGGAAGCGGCTCACCCAGACTTGGGCCCAGACCCCCTTTGGGGGGCAGCCTTGCCTTGGCAGAGAGACCCAGCAGGCGGGCGCTTCCAACCTGCCCTCCCCGCGCTGCGCCGGTTAAAGGGTCTGCACTAGCCTGGCCAGGGGACTATTTACTCCTGATCCTAAGTGACAGCTCCGGAGGGCGCGTCACGTGGCCCAGCTCCCCCGGGAGCCATGGCGCATGCCCAGCTGCTCCTGCCTGGGAAAGATGCTCCTGAGCCCCTCAGCGGCGCGCCAGGGGACCTGCCGCCCGGGCGCCCGCGATGACTGATTAGCCCCACCCGCAGCCGGAGCCCCCCTGCTCTGCAAAAGGGGCCCCTGAGGGGGCGGGAGGAGGACCCCGGCGGGCTCCGAGCCGGTGAGTGTTTTGATGCATCATGCCGAGGAGGGAGGTTGGGCTGGGTCAGCGCTGCCAGCGCCTGCAGAGAGTCTGGGCTGCGGCTTCTTCCCATCCTTCCTTCTTGGCAGCCTGCGTGGATGCTGCAAATGTTAATTATAGCCCTCGCCGGGGACCCCACCCCCCCAGCCCCACGGTCCCCAGGAAGGGCTGAGCGGCTCTGAATCGATCCCATTTGAATGGCTTCTGGGCGAGGCCGGCATCGGGGTTGCCAGCTTGCAAGGGTCCAGGGTGGGGCCGGGCGGGAGCCCAGAACCACGGCGCCCAGCCTCCAGGCGTGCCAGGGCCTGGCTGGCAGCCAGCAGGGGTGGAGGGAGAGAGCAGGGCTCTGGGTCAGGCTCAGGTCAGCGCTAGGGACCTCTCTGCGCCTGTGTGTGTGTGTGTGTTTTGTGTGTGTGTGTTTGTGTATGTGTGCGCACGCATGTGTATGTGTGCATGCGTGTGTGTGACCATCAGAGGTGGGGACCCCCCCCCCCCTTCCCGCTGAGCGGGTCCATTCCTAGGAGGCAGCTGATCCGCCTCTCTGACTTAGTAGGGGCCTAAGAAGGTTCCAGACCTTGGTTGGGGGGGACAGCTAGCAGAAGCCGCTGTATGGGGTCCTGGGAGGGGAAGGGAGGAAGGTGGGGGGCAGGACCTAGGGCCTCCTCTCCTCACCCCCAGCCAGAATATGGGACCTGATGGAGACTCTGGGTGGGGCATTTGAGCAATCTCTTGCAGCCTTGAGGCCTTGTGTGTGTGGAAGGGGGTGGGGGAGGGCAGCCTGTGTCATCAGCATCCCCCAGATCCCACAGAGCCCTGGGCCTCATCAGGGGGGTGGTGCGCACCCCCTGGTTTCCTGCAGGTGTTCCTGGGAGGCCTGGCTGGCCTGTGTGGGGGGGCAATGCCGGCACCATCTCCCTAGAGGCTGTGGAGAAGGGGGGGTGCTGTGAGCTGGCACCCGAAACAGCTGCTCCGGGGCCCGTGGGTGGAAAGGGGGTCCCCAGGGGCCCAGGCGCTGCTCCCCCATAAGCCCCCTCGTCCTTGGAGTTTGTCCAGGCTCTTCTCCCTGGCTTTCCTCGGGAACCCAGGCGGCTGTGTCCCCTCTGAAGGGCGGCGGGAGCCGCAGATATGAATTATTAAAAGTCCTTGGTTTGCAGCGGGCTGCTGCTGTGTAATTAATCCTGGCTCAGACAGTGGGGGGCTCTGCCGCGTTCACCTCCCTCTTCCTCTCCCCAGAAGGGGCTGTGTGGACGCAGCGCACACAGATAATTACTTTCGCCCGTGTCTGCCGATTATTGAGTTGGATTTTCCTGCTCAGTGTTGATGAAGTAATTACCAAGGCAGACACCCGAGTGAGGCTGACATCACCACCCCCACGGGCCCAGCCTGCAGCCCGCGGCTCAGAAGCAGGGGCTCTGGGGTCCCTGAGAAGCTGAGCAGGGAGGGGGGCCTGGCCTGAGTAGGGAGCCAGATGCCCGCCAGTGCTCTGTCTGTCTGTCTGTCTGTCTGTCTGTCTGTCTGCTTCCTTGGCCTGTGTGAGGGTGTTCTGAGGTCACTGGCACACAGTTCAGTTCCAAGCAGGGATCTGATATATTTTTTTGGGGGGGAGAATGAAGGAACATAGGAGGAAATTACTAGTATGAGAGTGGGTGCTAGTTTTGGGGGTATTTTCAGATTCTGAGCTCTGGGTTGAGAG
>JAJIBD010038915.1:0-155000 GCA_021461705.1 Cryptotis parvus | reverse complement strand
TCCCAGTATCCACCAATCCAGCCGGAGGGAAATGTGTATGGAGGTGTTCTGTAAACTGCAGAATTACACAAGTGTCAGTTATTTATTTGTTTTTGGGGGTCACACCCAACATTGCTCAAGACTTATTCCTGCCTCTGTATTCAGGAATCACTCCTGGCAGTGCTCAGGATGACCCTTTGGGATGCTGGGGATCGAAGCCGGGTGGGCCACTTGCAGGGCCCCACCCCCTTCCCCCTCTGTCCTCTTGCACAAACCACAAAGTGTTGGTTATTAATAGGTGTGTATTAATAGGTGGTTATTAATAGGTGAGTATTTGCACACGTGCATCTGAGGCTGAGTTCTAAGTTGGAGTTGTGTGTGTGTGTGTCTGGCGAGGGTTAGCTGGACGTGTTTAGGTGCGACAGCTTTCCGGATGATGCAGGGCGCTGCTCTCTGGGGGTTGGTTCCTGTTCTGTGAATTCAGGAAACAGGGCTGGCCAATCAGTGCGGGGGCGGCACGCTGAGATGGCGGCCCTGATCATTCAGGACCCGGACGAGGCCTCCTGCATGATGGAGAAACAAGGTTCCTCCTTAGCCGTCACCCCTGACCGTTCAGGACCAGGACGAGGGCCTCCTTATGGTGGAGACATGGCTCCTCCTCAGCCGTCACCGGGTTCATTCAGGCTGACTCATTCCCCAGGAACCTGAGTCTATAATTGCAGGTGCCAATTTGCCTTTAATTAGCCTAATGCTTCCAATTAGCCGTTTAAATTCAACCTGGCCTCTGGTGGTGAGAACATTTTTCTGCTTTTGGTTGGTTCCTGGGACCTCAGTGGACTGCCCAGAGAATGCGGATAAGCCTGTCTCCACCCTGGACATTGAGGCTGCCCAGCCAGGCAGCTGAGTTTCTGCACACAAGGGAAGTTGCCGTGGTCCAGTGGGCTGCCAGAGGGGCGTGCTGGGGGTCTGGGCCCCGTCCCCTCTTCCTATTCCACTGCTTTTTCTCTGGCATCTCAGTTCCCTTATCTCTAGAACGGGAGCAGTGCTGCTGGGGGTTATTATTATTATTTTTTTTTTTTGCTTTTTGGGTCACACCCGCGATGCTCAGGGGTTTCTCCTGGCTCTGCACTCAGGAATTACTCCTGGCGGTGCTCGGGGACCATATGGGATGCCGAGGATCGAACCGGGGCCGGCAAGGCCGGGCCGCATGCAAGGCAAATGCCCTACCGCTGGGCTATCACTCTGGCCCCAAGGGGGGTTATTTTTGAGCCTCATCTCTAGTTCTCAGGGCTTCCTCCTGCCTCTGGGCTCATTGATCAGCTCCTGATGGAACTTGGCACTCCAGGGATTGAACCGGGAGCAAGCAAGCGCCCTTCCCGTACTGTCTTCCGCCTATGGGAGCAATGCTTTGCACCCTGCCTTCTTCCTGTAGCTCAGAGGAGTTTGTGGGGAGACAGCTGTGCCGGCAGAGCATGGACCTTAGCCGCCCGCTGGGAAACCCCGGCAGGGGTGTAGTGGTCCGGGGGCCCCTGGCCATGCTCTGGCTGTTCGTCATTCCCTGACTCCACTGTCCTCTCACCCTGCCCGCTTTCCCCAAACTGTGGGTGATTTGAACGAAGAACTTTGCACAATGCAAATGCTCAAGGAATGTCAGTTGGACATAGGATGCTTTGGACAGAGGAAGACTGGCCAAGGGCAGAGCCAGGAAGCAGTGGGGAGACTCTGCAACAGCAATAGCACGTTCCCGTCCTTAGCCCTGCCCCTCACGGCAGCGGACTGCGTCCATCCAGCCCAGAAGAGGTCGGATGGGCTCTGTTCTCGTGAGGCTTGTGGTGCCTGTGTCTGCACAAGTGAACAGATGGGACAGGGTGAGCGAGAACCCACGGGACTCACGCAAACAGGCCTGGAATCCGGCCGCAGCACTTTCTTGAGGCAAACATTGATGCTCTGTTTCTTATGCACATAGGTCATAAAAATAAAGCTGTAAGGCCTGGAGTGAAAGCACAGCAGGGAGGGCATTTGCCCTGCACACGGCCAACCTGGGTTCGATCCCCGGCATCCCATATGGTCCCCCGAGCACTGGCAGGAGTAATTCCTGAGTGCAGAGCCAGGAGAACCCCTGAGCATCGCTGGGTGTCACCCCCAAAAAAGAAAAATAAAATGAAGCTTTCAATCCAGAATCTCAGAGAGGTGAAGGAGCTGGTCTTGCACAGAGCCAATCCTGGTTCAATCCCCGGCACCATATGTGGTTCCTCAAAGCCCTACCAGGAGTGATTCCTATTGAATCCCTGCTGGCACACCCTTTGCCATTTCTGGGGGCGATGTCTCCAAAGCTTCAAAGCTCTCTCACCACAAGGAGACCCCCAGATGTTTAATCAATGGCATGGCCTTGCAGAGCAGAGAACCAGGAGTTAACCTTGAGCAGTGTTGGGGGTGGGCCCTCCTAAAAGCCCCCAAATACGAAACAAACTCAGAGTCTATGACAGGAGTGAATGGGAGAAGATGGTCACCCTGCATATGGAGACAGGAACTTGATAGTTTGTGGCCAAGAAAGGGTGCAGTTTCTGGGAGTTCAGTAAAGGAGCCCCTGGGAAGGGACCTTAGATTCATCTCTGTAGTTAGAGAAGCTTCTTGACGTCTTTAGGGCTCAGCTCCCTGAGACCTGTGGGAGAAAAAATAAAATGTGAGCCAAATTCCTGGCACTGATTTTATGTGTGTATATACATATATATACATATACACACATATATTTATATCAGTATATATATATTCCTTCCCCCCCCCACCCCCACAATGTTGTATATTGAACTTAGGGTCAATGTTTTATAGTTTTGGGGATTGAATTTAGAGCCTCATACATACAAGGCAAATATTTTACCACTGAGACATATTGTTAACCCTTTGGAAAACTTATTTTTTGGGGGAGCCACACCTGGCAGTGCTCAGGACTTACTCTGGCTCTGTGCCAAGGGATTGCTCTGGGTAGGCACATGTGCTGCCGGGATCAAACCGGCGGCTGTGTGCAAGGCAAAGGGTTCTACCTGCTGTGCTGTTCTTCTGGCCCCATCTTTTAATGAGTATTAACAATCTTTTCTTGGGAATGTCCCCCAAGCACCGACAGGAGTAATTCCTGAGTACAGAGCCAGGAGTAATCTCTGAGCATTGTTGGATGTGACTCAAAAAAAGCAAAAAAAAAAAAGTTTTATTGAGGGCCGGCGATAGTGCAGCAGGTAGGGTATCAGTCTTGCATTGGATTGACCCAGATTTGATACCTGGAAGCCCATAGGGTCCCCCGAGCCTGTCAGGAATGATCCCTGAGCACATAGCCAGGAGTAAGCCCCCCAGCACCACCAGGCGTGACCACCTTCTCGCTGAGCACTGAATCCAGAGTATTGCCTGAGCACTGCTGGGTGTGACGCAAACACTTTCCCACCCTCAAAAACATTCCCTAGAAGCAAACTGGGTGATTGGGTGGGGAGTGGACTGGCGCCTGGAGCAGAAGCAGTAGCAGAAGCTCAGCCACACGGCTTCCCCCCCACTCTGCAGGCCAGACCTGGCCACCTGCAACACGTTCCTGAGCTTTCCAAGGCTCAATGGCCGTCGCTGCTAACTGGGGTAAGAAGTGTGTTGTAGGGAGCAGGAGAAACAAGAGATAAGAAACGGTCTGTGCTTGGCACACAGTGAGTACTAGAAAACGAGCTCTTTGGCATGAGTACATGTGTATTCCCTGGAGAATACATGCACACATACACATACATATACACAAGTACACACATGCGAACACACACATGTGCACGTACACGCTCACACATGTGCACATGCTCACATGCATGTACACGCATGCGTATACGTAGATGCACACCCACACAATGCTCACACATGCATGTGTACGCACATGCATACACACATGCTCATACACACACATGCACACTCAGCCTCACACACACATACATGCTCACACACATGCTCTAGGCACGTAGGTTCCCAGCTGTGTCCAGAAAGTCAGGGGGCGGGCTAAGGGCCAGTCTGCTGTTGCTTCCTCAGGTGAGGTGACCAACACTCTGGAAAAGTCTGGAGGGGACCAGCAGGGAGACAGCAGGCAAGGAATGGCTGCCCCAGGCTGAGGGAGCCTCACTCAGGGAAACTCTGAGGGGGCTCTTGACAGCACCGACTTAATCCCCTCAGGCATGTGGGCCCCCTGGGGACCCGTCCTGCCAGGCTACAACCCCGTGGCTCTGTCCCTGGCTGGTCCCCTGACCTGCAGCAAGACAGCCTGGCGGCCCTGCAGCGTTGCCATGGTAACTGGCAGCCGCCCAGCTGGGTTGCCTGGGAAACCAGGGAGCTGCTGGGGGTGGGGGAGCGGGAGCTGGGGGGGATTCAGCCTCCAAAGGGGCAGAGACGGACAAGGGGGACCGGGAGGAAGCCCCAGATGCTCCCCACACAGCCTCCTCCTCTGGCGGGCTTGGGGAAGCCGGAGAACAGCAGGTAGGAAGGGGGGGACGCAGAGCCTCAGCTCGTCTGTGTCTGTGAGCATGACAATGTGTGCACATGTGTCTGCGTGTCTGTGTGCATGAGTGTGTAGTGAGCATGTGAACATGTGTGTCCTGTGTGAGTATATGTGTGCATATGTGTGAGCATGTGTGACTGTGAACATGTGTGTGAGTGTGTACTTGTGTAAGTGTATGTGTCTGTGAGCCTGTGTGTCTGTGTTTGTCGGTGTGCGTGTGCAGTGTGTGTGTGTGAATGTTCAGTGTGTGAATGTATGTAGGTGTCTGAGCATGTGTGTGACTGTGTGTGAGCATGTATGTGGGTATCTATGTGTGTGACTGTGTATGTGTGTAAGCATATGTGTCTGTGTGTGAATACGTGTGTGAGTGTGTGTGAGTGTGAGCTTATGTATCAGTGTGTGAGGGCGTATGGGAGTGTGTGTCTGTGTCTGTGAGAATGTGTGGGTGTCACTCTTGGCGGATCTGCCATCTGAGAAGCGGGAGACTGAAGCTCTGCGCTCCTGGGTGTGGCCGCCTGTGGCTTCTCTCCCCTACGGGCTGCCGGGTGGTGCTGGACCCTCACAAGGCCGGTCTGTGGGGCTCAGAGGCCAGCGACTCTCCCAGGGTCTCAGGTCATGAGCGGGCGTGAGGGGTCCTTGTTGCTCCAGTTCGTGCTGGGCTTTGTGTGTGCTGCTCTGCTGCCAGCTTTACTGTGGCGGAGTCTCTGTGTAGAGAGAAGCTGGGATTTGGAAATCCAAACGGGTCTGTCCGGCCCTTCAAAACTGAAGGCCTGAGCCGAACCCAGGACTCGGCATAGCTTGTCTGATGGGTGTGAGCGGGTGCGTGTGTACATGTGCATGTATGTGTGTGTGAGTGTGAGCAGGTGTATGTGTGAGTGTGTGCATGTGTATGTAAGAGTGTGAGTGGGTACATGTGTACATGTGTGTGCATCAGTGTGCATGTGCGTGTGTGAGTGTGAACCAGTATGTGGGTATTTTTGTTCCTGAATGTATAAATGTGTACATGTGTGTGTGAACAGCTGAATGTATACATGCTTCTGTATGAGTGGGTGCATTGTACATGTGTACGTGTGTGTGTGTGTAGATTGTGGGTAGCCGCTGGGGACAGTGGTGGCCGTGGGGTCAGTGGTGACCAGACACTTCCCCTGTTCCCTTTGGTCTCTCACTATTAAGAAAAGTGACTGCAGAGAAAGGGGCGTTTGCCCTATTTAGGTGACGTGACTCGGGAGGAGAAGAGGAACAGCCCTGCAGGGTTAATCTGTCCCTGGTGTTGGGGCCCTCACTCCTCCCCTGGCTTTGTGCTGTGGATAGGCCGCCTGAGGCTGAGCAGACGCTGAGAGGCCCAGAGGGGGCAAGCAGAGAGGAGAGAAATGGGCTCCTGGGCTGGGGTTGGGGGTCTTTGTGAGGCGGCTGGAGGCTCAGGGAGGGAGAGAGGACATGGGCTAGGCCAGCTGTTCCGAGGCAGGAGGCCACACGGGTGCTCAGAGCATCCCCACCCCGCCTTTTGGAAACTTCTAGAATCTAAGGTCTGGAGCCGTCAGAACCAAGAACCAAGGCCAAGCCATCAACACTTAGACTCGCTAAGGTTCATTTTTTTCAGCTTTTTCTTGGTGAAACAGCTAGTTGGAAATTAAAGTTGTTCTGAAATATTTTCCTTCACACATGCCCGCCTGGCAGATCAGCGTGTGGGGCTCCCGCACGAATTCACATCGAGCCTGAGAGAGCCGTTTCCACGCCCACCTCCCTCTCTCCCCTCCGCAGTGTGTGGTGGGGGCTGGCGAAGAGAGACCAAGAACCGTTCTGGCTGGGTTCTCGGGGCCTCGGGGGGGCAGCTGGTCTGGTCTCTGTACCCCAGAGCCAGACACCGTCTCCCTGTTGAAGGAGCGACAAGTGGATCCACTCCGCATATGGTCCTCCCCGCCCCTGCCCTGCCCTTCTCCTCGGACGTCCAGTTCTGCTCTCCTCTGGGTCCTGGACGTCCTTCGATGCTGGCCTGCAGCTCAGGAGCACTGAACCTTTTGATACTTTGCATGGTCATGTCTTCGATCTTCTTTGACAAGGAGCAAAGTATTTCCTGCTACCTGAGCGGGCGGTCACCCCTACAAGTCTCACGAAGCACCAGGTACGCAGAAGGAGGGTCAGGGCTGGAGCCAGAGTAGAGCATGTAGGCACTGGCCTTGCACATGGTCCACCTGGGTTGGACCCCTGGCCCCCTGAGACCCCCTTTCCCGCAGTTCGCCAGGAGTGGATCCCTGAGCATAGAGCCAGGACTCAACCCTGAGCACTGCTGGGTGTGGCCCACCCCTCTCCCTCCTAAAGAGAGAGAAGGGGGGGTGTCAGCAGAAAGCTCATTTGCGTCCTTCCCACACTCCTTCTCTGCCTCAGACCTGAGGTGCTTGTTGTCTGGGCCCTGGTGTCAGTTTCTCCCTTCATGCACCTCGGCGTCCCCAGGCAAGTCCAGGCTAGAGGCACCTCATTAGAAACCCCTCAGGTGTCAGAGCCAGGTGGAGAGATAAGCCTCGGGACGCACCCAGAGTTTTGGCCTCTGTCTCCCCAGCACTCCCCCTCCCGACTGCCCGCTCTTGAATGCCCCGGGAGGAGGAGATTGGTCTGTGGGCGCTCGGCGAAGCACTTTTATTTCTTATTTGGGGGGCGCGCTCAGGGGTCATTCCTGGCCGTGCTGGGGAACCTGGGTCAGCTGCACGCAAGGCAAGCGCCTGACCTGCTGCGCTAGCTCCCGGCCCTCTTTGGGGCACACCTGGTGGTTCTCAGAGCTGCTAGTGGCTCGGCGCTGAGGGATCTGGGGAGCAGACGAGGGCCGTGAGCGAGCAAAACCTGCTCTCAGCCCTATGGACCACCTCTCTGGCCCAAAGCTACTCTCTTCTGACTGTTGTACGGCTTCAATTTATGTCATTCCTTGATGTGTTTTTCTTCTATCATCCTTGAGTTGAGGATGAAGAATGTGGCTGGCAGAAATGGAACCTTGTGTGTGTGTGTGTGAGGGGTGAGGGGCAGTGCAGAGGGGTGGGCCCACACCCGGCAGTGCTGGGGGCCAACTCCCACTGCTGTGCTCAGGGATCACCCCAGTGGTGCTCAGGGGACCTTGTGGTGTTGGGGACCGGGTCAGGACTGGCAGCACTCAGGCGAGAACCTCACCCCTCACTAATTCTCCAGCCCCAGCAATGGGGCCCTTGACTGGAGTGTGACATCCCGGCCGCCCTTCCTGGGCTCAGCTGTCTGTCGTCCTCTCAGGTGCCAGTGCGGCAGGACTGTGATGTGCCATGAAAGGAGACTGAGACTCTGGGTTCTGTCGGGGTTTGCGCCTGGCTGTGTCACTGCGTTTTTAATCCTTCACTGCCTCGGTTTGCCCAACTGTAAGTGGCGGGGGATGATAGCCGACACTCAGGGCTGTGGAGAGGGTTTGGTTGAATTCACGCCTGTGAAAGTCAGTCCAGCCACACCTCATGGCTCTCGTTGCCTCAGTGCACCAAGACTCGTAGAATACATGGCCCAGTGCTGAGCAGGTCCTGCGGGGGCAGCTCAGGTGGGCCGCCTCCGTCTTCCGCCCATTTCTGGCTATTCCCTGAGCCCCCTCATAGATTATGGGGTTTAAATCGAGCCCACGGGGGCCGGAGCGGGAGGACAGAGAGTAAGGAACTTGCTCTGCATGTGGCCAACCTGGGCTCGATCCTGGCTTCTCCTCTGGTGCCCTGAGCCCAGCCAGGAGGGACTCTTGAGCGTGAAGCCAGGAGGGAGCCCTGAGTTTTTTCTGGGTGAGGACCCGCCAAACAAACAGAGCAAAACAAGAATAAATAGAAACAAGTCGGGTCCACAGTGCTGATACCTTCGGTGGTGCGCAGGTGAGCGGACAGGGCCTTGCTTCTTGGATGGAATTCCAGCCCTGCACGGGGTCACCTAATTTAACGCGGGGCCGCAAGAAGGCCAATGGCTAGTGAAAGATTTCTGGATGCAGAATGTCTAAAAGTCGGTTTCTAGTCGGACGTGGAATGAACCTGAGGTGCTTGGGGCAGTGCTTGCCTGACTGCATTTATTGGGTGAAAAGGGGACAGCATGGGGAAACGGTTCTCAGGAGTGCGGGTGTAGGCCTTGCCCGAACTGCACGCACAGTGTGACCCACTGGTGGGCGGGGCTGAAAGCTGGGACTGGCCCTTCACACAGGTTCCAAGGGCACACGCACCTCAGGGCTGTGCCTAGGGGTTTGCTAATGTTAATTCTGCCGCTTGAAAATTACATTGAGGAGGCCAGAGCGATGGCACAGCACAGTGGGCAGGGCCTTTGCCTTGTATGTGGCTGACCTAGGTTCCCCGGCACCCGTGTGTTCCCCTGAGCCCCACCAGGAATAATCCCTGAGCCTAGAGCCAGGAGTAAGTCCTAAACACCTCTATGCCCCCAGGTATGCCCCAGGCCCCAAACCAAAATAAAGATAGAAGATAAATAAATAGATAGATAGATAGATAGATAGATAGATAGATAGATAGATAGATAGATAGATAGATAGATACATAAATAAATGAAGCAAAGCCTTCTGAAGGTCCTGGCCTGCCGTGACACCCCTCCTGGCTGTAACTCGCTAGTTTATTCCCCCAGGCACTTGTTTGCTCCATGAGCCGAGCCTGGTGCTTCCCCGCCTCACACCCAGCTCAGCCTCCACTGCTCGGGGACTGTGTGCTGGGTCCTGTCCCGTCATGGCCCAGAGGCTCCTGCCCCCACTCCAGGGAGTTTGCTAGGATTCAGATTATCCATTACCCAGCCCGGCTCCCCGTGACCCAGCCCAGTTCCCTGTCACCCAGCCTGGCTCCCCGTGACCCAGCCCGGCTCCCCGTGACCCAGCCCGGCTCCCCCGTGACCCAGCCCGGCTCCCCGTGACCCAGCCCGGCTCCCCCGTGACCCAGCCCTGCTCCCCGTGACCCAGCCCAGCTCCCCGTCACCCAGCCTGGCTCCCCGTGACCCAGCCCGGCTCCCCGTGACCCAGCCCGGCTCCCCGTGACCTAGCCCGGCTCCCTGTGACCTAGCCTGGCTCCCCGCCACCCAGCCCGGCTCCCCCGTGACCTGGCCCTGCTCCCCGTGACCCAGCTCGGCTCCCCGTCACCCGGCCCTGCTCCCCGTCACCCGGCCCTGCTCCCCCGTCACCCGGCCCTGCTCCCCGTCACCTGGCCCGGCTCCCCGTCCACCGGCCCGGCTCCCCGTGACCCAGCCCAGCTCCCCCGTGACCCAGCCCGGCTCCCGTGACCTGGCCCTGCTCCCCGTTATCCAGGAGGCTGCCAGCGACCATTCTGGCTTCCTTGGCCATGAGACAGCCTGACTCGCTGGTCTGTTGGGGACCATTCTGGGGCGTTTGATCCTTCACTGTCCAGATTTTCCCTGTCGGATTCTTGGAATGACAGTGAGAACGTCACACAAAAACGCAAGGGTTGCTTTTCTCCTTCAGAACTAGTGACAGGCCCCGCACATGGCTCAGGCCTGCCTGAGGGTGTGTGGACCCGTAGAAGCGGCCGGCAGGTTTCATATCCGTGACTTATTTCAATGTGACGTGGAGAATCCCGACACTGGCCGCTGTGCTGGCCGTCCTTCCTGGCCCTGTGGACAGCAAATCTGATGTCCTTGGAGCTGAAAATGAGGGGGCACGGCAGGCCATGAGCAGACCCAGGGGCCCCCGGAGAGTGTTTATGCCCCCAGTCAGCATGCCTGAGTGCAGGAACTGCACCCCACAATCACCACGCGCCCGCAATCCAGCCTCAGCTCTGCCTTATCCCTTAACCATCATTACCACCTCTGAGACTCCACCTGGGATTGTGGACATCGGAGTAGCCATGAGGGTCCCCTGGTATGTTCAGGAGACTCCAAGTGGCAGGAATCCTGATGTGGCCGATGGGGGACACACCCGCCTCAGGCATCTCTGGGTGACCCTCGTGTGTGGCCTGGACTGAGCCCGTGGGGCAGGTCAACCCTCACAGGGCCTTAGCTGCCCCCTGGAGCCTGGTGGGCATCTTTAGGACTCGTGGTCCTCCCACCGATGGTGTATATGCAAGACGGAGCCTGGCAGTTGGTGGCTGGTGCTGTCCGACTCACAGTGTGTGCAGAACGGAGCCAGGCGGCTGTCCGGTCTCTGGGGCTGCTTCCTCCTGTGCAAGTCTTCCTGTCTCTGGTGACCCCTGGGGCTGGCTCCTTCTCCCTTTCTGAGTCTGCAGCTTTTGAGAAATAGCCGAAGGCCAGCCAGCATCTGCTGTGTGAGCCGCCTGCCTTTCTCTCGCTCCTTCTCTCTCCTGCCCGGCCCTGGTGGTGTCGGTCCCTCGGGCATCTCTGCCTTCTCTTCCCTTAGTAGACTCCAGAGGAAGGCGGCCCCATATTGGAGCTGCTGGTAGACACCCTGGACCCTCTGGCCTGGCTTTGGGGGTCCAAGCACTTGCTTGCCCAGTGTGTTCTATCAAGGGCAAGCCTGGCTTCTGTCCAGAGGCTGGATGAGGTGGTCGTGCTGTTATCTTGCCCCACGTGTGGCAATAGCTGGGCTGTGGCTCCTAATTGACGCTCCAGCTGCTGCCTCTACTGCGCCTGCTCGTTTATTTACCCGGCAGCCGCCTCTCAGACAGCCGTTAATTGCAGGCACAGCGGAGACAATAATTACGGGATAATGGGTGGCTTTTGTGCGAGTCCTTCTCCCAGCCCTGTGTCAGCAAACACCAAGGGTTTGTTTCCCAACATGCAGCCCCTGCCGGGGCGTGAAGCCCCTTTGTGACTCTGTTCCAGTCTGCACCCCACCAGCAGCCCTCCCTGGGTGACACGTCCCTGCCGTCCAGAACACTGTCTCCCAATGGCGTGCGGCATGACCCCATTGGGCGCTTTTAGGAAGTGCCATGTAATTGTCTTTGCCTGAGGAACAGAGGGGTACATGTTCTGGGCCTTATCTCTGGGCCCTTCTGGTCTTTGTTAATGTTTTCCACAGTTGTGTTTAGTGTGTAGTTATTGTCTTCTGCCATGCAATCGTGTGTTGAGCATTTTTTTGTTTGGGGCTACACAGGTAGCTCAGCAGGGAGGGCACTTGCCTTGCATGAGGCTGACCCAGGTTTGGTCCCCGGCATCCCATATAGTCCCCCAAGCACGGCCAGGAGTAATTCCTGAGTGCAGAGCCAGGAGTAACCCCTGAGCATCACTGGGTTTGGGCCCCACCAAAAAACAACAACTTTTTTTATTTGTTTCTGTTAGGGCGTCACACCCAGTGGTGCTCAGACCTTACTTCTGATTCTGTGTACAGGAATTACGCCTGGTGGTGCACAGGGGGTCCATATGGGATGCTGGGGAGCCAACCCACATTGGACATATGCAAGGCAAACGCCCTCCCTGCTGTACTATTGCCCTGGACCCTTTAGTATTATTTCGCAGAAACATTTCCCTGTATGACAATGGCTTATAAGTTTGTCATTTTAAGTAACTATAAATAATCCTGTCATGTTACTTCATTACTGTACTGCTCGCCTCTTAGTGCGGGAAATTTGGACGGTTTCCAATTTGTGGCTGTTATGAGTGGCTCTGCCATAAAGTAGTCTGAGCAGGTTCCCCCACCCCTTGCTTCCCTGTAGGGAATTGACTTATGAGCTGGCTCGATCTGGTGTGTTAACAGAGTGGTTGGGGTCTGAGAGCTGCAGGGGGAGCTTCACTGATGCCATCCACTCCCACCTTCCCACTCCTTTATCCTCTTCATCCTTTTCTGTGATGGTCCCGAGCCAACCTCCCAGTGGAACCTGTGTTAGTGGAGGCATGCGTCTGGTTTCTCTTACTGCCTAATAGATCACCCCAAAGGCTGGTGGCTTGCACAAGGAATTGTTTCAGGGAGGTGTGGGTGATGGGACCCCCTAGGCTGTGTTTGTAGGGGTGGCCTCCAGCCGTGCCCTCATCTGAAGGCCAGAAGAGGCAGGACAGCCCAGGACATCTCCTCCCATGGCGTCTTCTCCCAGCTTGCTGGGTCATCCCAAGCTGTCATCATGAGCTCTAAGTTGCTGGGCAGCAGGGATTATCACGGAGCTGGACGTCTCAGTGCAGAGTTCCCCCAGAGGCTTGGATACAGCAGCAGGCGTGGGAGACTTCATAGATCCCAGCTTCCAAAGTCCACTATATCCCTTTTGCTATCTTCTGTGGGTCAAACCCAGATGCCCACCCACCTCTTACAGGAGTGGTGATGACTTTGGGGTCCACACCTGGTGATGCTCAGGGCTTTCTCCTGGTTCTGCACTCAGGAATCACTTCTGGGAAGTGCTCAGGAGACCATATAGGGTCCCGGGAATTGGGTCAGCCAAGTGCCCTACCTGCTGGACTGTTTCTCCAGCCCCGATTACTGTTAATGATGGTCTCAGGCATGCAGCATTGCGACATCACACACACACACACACACACACACACAGAGCCCACACTTCCCCACCAGGTCCCACCCCCTGCTGTCCCCGCAGACTCAGTCCTGGGGTCCCTGCGGCTGTTCCTTTGCCATTTGTTGCACCCTCACTGCCTTGACGCTGTCTCTGAGTCTCTATCCCTAAAGGTGGACAGTGGATATTGATGAGTGACCTCCAAGTCCATCAGTGGACTTGAGAGAGGCCAGGGAGGAGAGCTGGTCCCTTGTGGCCAGCCCTTCCCGGTAACCCCAGCTCATCTCTCTTTCCTTTCTGAACTCCTGAGGCCCCAAATCTTTGTTTGCCCTGTCTCTGGCAGCTCTTATGCACCAGAAGGTCAGTCATTTATGGGCTTGGCTTCTAGGCTGTAAATGCCCACTTGGGGCTGGCACTCTGTCCTGCTCTGCTCGTTAGCTTCCGTGCCCTGTTCTCAAAGCGCAGGTAGGGCCTGGTATGTGAGAGGGCCCCAGGAGCCCCGTAGCCCCTGTTTCGGTGCTCCACTCTCTGGTGAATGAACAAACAAGCTTAATGACAAGGGAAAGAGGACAGGCAGTTACTGAGCTCACCAGCACAGCCCGAGTCTTCTTGAGATGACTTTTTTTTTTTGGTTACACTACACTACTTTTTTTTTATTACACTACCTTTAGATATACAATTACAAGATGCTCATGTTTGTGTTTTGGTTCTACAGTGTTCCAACACCCACCCCTCCACCCTTACCCATCTCCCATCACCAATGTCCCCACCTCACTCCCCACTCCCCAGCCCGCCTCCATGGTGGGTTCTCTATCTCCTTTCTCTCTTTCTCTCTCTCCTTCTTGCTTCCCTTTCTTACACATTGTGGATTGTAGTATATTCTAGGACATGATTGGTTCCATAGTTTGACTTGGGGAGCCTCATGGTCAGCTGAGCTGGGGAGAGCCAGATGCCAGCTCTCCCTGTTGCGTCTGAGTCTCTGCATGCTGTGGCCGGTCGCCCTGGGGCAGTTCTTGGGTGGGGCCACTGGTGGAGATGTCCTTTGCCACTACTGTTTTGGGGGCCCAAGTATTTGGGCCACACTCAGCAGTGCTCAGGGGTCAATTAGGAGTCGCCTGCACGTTAGGCAAGAACCGCCCCTCTACACCCTCTCCTGCCCGTGGGTTATTATTTCTTCCCATCCCTTCTCTTTGTTGTTTTTGTTATGTTTGAAGTCCCACCCGGTGATGCTTGGGGCTTACTCCTGGCTCTGCACTTGGAATCCTTCCTGGCGGGGCTCAGAAACCATATGGGATACTGACGATTGAACCCAGTTGGGAACCATATGGGATGCCGGTGGTTGAACTCAGGTTGGCTGCGTGCTATTGCTCTGGGCCCTGTAGACACCGTTCTTTCCCCGTCTTGCTCTCCTAGTTGTTGCTGTGGTGCTGGTTAGGAGTCACAACCTGTGATGAGTCACACACTTTAGTTGTGTGGCTCCGGATGTTAGACACTCGGCTCCTAGGTCCAGCTCACAGCCCCAGGCCTGCAGGGTAGATGCTGTGCTTCTGAGCACTCCCGGGCCCCTGTTTGAGTCCTGTTTTGGAGGGGGCCGTAGCAGGACCTATCACTGCTTCTGTGCTCAGGGCGCCATATGTGGTGCTGGGGATTGACCCTGGGTCAAGTGCATGCAATGAAAGTGCCTTATCCCTTTTCTGTATCGTCTCTCTGGCCTCCCCCAAATAATTTCATTCTTTTTATTTGGGGGCACTTGCTCATATTCATCCTCTCACTCTCTCTTTACTCCATAGCCTTGTTTCTGAGTTTGGAGCTCCTGACATTCAGGACGTTGTCTTATACCTTTGGGGGTGGGTGTTTGTAGGAGAGGGACACTGTAGGGCTCCCCAGAGGCCAGGACAACAGTGACCACATCTTTCCCTCCCCATGCCCATCCCTCCTATTACCTTGGCCCCAGCCTCAGTTTTTTCCTGGCGGGAGCTGCTCTGGGAGGGTAGGCTGGCCAGCTGCAGTGCCCACCGGGCTGCTCTCATCCTCTGTCTCCTCATTCCCAAGCTCAGGTCCATCCCCTCTGGCCCTGCTGTCCATTGATCCATGGAGTGGGGGTGTCAGGGGAGGGTGGCTTTCCCCATTACTCCTTCCTCTTTGGCTGGGAGAGAGGAACTAACTGGTCATCTCTGCTCTCCCTCCAGGCTGCCCTCTCGCCCCAGGCTGGTTTGGTTTTCCTATGGAGTGGCAGGGCTCAGGGGAGGAAATGTGGTCCCCAAGCAATTTGGCAGTAGGTGGCCATGCCAAGATCTCTCTAGCCCCACTTGCTTTATCTGGGCTCCAGAACTAGCAGTGGGTGTCTCTGCGGCTCTTCCAGACAGATCCCAGCCCCGATGCTGAAGCCTGTCAAGTGCACAAGTCTGAGAAGACGTTTCCTGGATCTGCACAGATCTGCAGAAACCTCCATCTCTCCAGCCTTCTTTCCACCCAGCCCAAGGTGGCACGGACTGGGGGGAGAAGGGTAGGACCAGGGGAGGCTGGCCCAGTGTGATTCTCAACATGACCTGCCACGTGTGCTCACGTGCCCCATGCACACTCATGCGCAGTCACACACGTGCACAATGCACACATGCACACACGCATACACTGCACACTCACATGTACACACATGCACACACGTGCATATACCCACACCTGTGCACGCATGAATGCACACTTCTTTTTGTTGTTGTTTTGGGGCCACACCTGGCAGTACTCAGGGGTCACCTAGCCCTGTACTCAGGAATTGTTTTTTTTTTTTTTTTGCCTTTTTTGGGTCACACCCGGCAATGCTCAGGGGCTACTCCTGGCTCTGCACTCTGGAATTACTCCTGGCGGTGCTCGGGGGCCATATGGGATGCCGGGGATTGAACCCAGGCTGGCAGAGGCTGGCGCGTGCAAGGCAAACGCCCTACCCGCTGGGCTATCGCCCGGCCCCAGGAATTTTTTTTTTTTTATTTTGAAGTAAAAACTGATTTTTTTGAGGTTTGGAGGAAGGGAAGGAGGAGAGAAAGTGGGGAAGAGAGATAGAACACACATCTCAAGAGGGGAGATGCAGGCCACACATGTGCTTGGCCATGTGTGCTTAAGCAGCACATGGGCTGATGTGAGGCTCACATATGTACCTCACGAGTCATTTCTGGCGGTGCTCAGGAGATCATATGGGGTGTTGTGGGATCGAACCTTGTTGGCCGCGGTGCTAGGTAAACTCTCTCCCGCTGCTCTATCACTCCGACCCTCTCCGCTTTCCCACACAGTTGGTCTTAGCCAGAAGGGCCTCGCTGGCTGCTGGGTCCTCAGAAGTGAGGTCTGGGCTTGTCCTTCCTGGGTTCAGCCTCCCGAGAGGGCTCTGTCCTCTGTCCCGGCCTCTCTGTGAGACTCAGAGGTGCCGTCCCTCCAGGGCAGTGGGATGGGGTTAGGTTTGTCTGTGATGGAAAGGCTGCCAGGGCAAGGAGAAGGACAGCTGTGACCGGCTCAGGGCAGGCTGCGAGTAGCTGCAGGCTCTGGAGGTAGCTGAGGCATCAAGGCTTTGACCAGGTTGAGTTGGGGACTGGAGGCAGGAAGTGGGGCGCAGGGAACCAGCTGGGGTCTTTGGGGTGTTTGTCCCTCTCGATCCAGAGGTTTGCAATTTGTCTGCCTATACCTGTAGGGGCCGGTTCACCCTGAAGGTGTCTCAGAGCCACTTGACAAAATGGTTTGCTGGACACCTGTCGTCATGGTGAGGTGACAGGTGACTCTGACAGAGCAGGGCCATAGGTTGATCAGAGGCTGCGGCTGTGTCCTTGTCACCTGCCCACCCTGGGGCTCAGCCTGCTGCAGGCTCAGCAATCCCCGTCAGCCTCCTGTGAGGCCACTTTGGTCTTTGCTCTTCAACTGTGTAGCCATCTCCCTGGGACTGGGTGTGGCTGGTAGCTTCCGGAATATCTTCTTGCCTTAATCCCACGGCTCTGTCCATAGCAGAGAAGGGCGTGTTGACCTCGTAGGCGTCACGGGGCCTGGGGCCATCAGCCTGTTCTCCTGAGGCCTTGGGCATCAGCCTGTTCCCCCCATCTGAAGCTGGGAACCTCCCAAGAGGAGCCTCTTAAGGAAGGGGACAGTCCTCAGGGTCCAGCTGAACCCACACATCGAGGGAGTTGCCTGCCGAGCTGGGCGGATGCCAAGATGAATGGCCTCCCTCTTGGCCTTCCCTCCTCTTTCCTGGCCAGGCTGCATCTGGGGACGGGGTGGTTGGCAGCTTAGCCCTGGGGAGGCCCAGAAGGACACACAGGCTGGGCTCCATGTGTCTAGCCCTTCCCCTACATGGGTGGTCTCACTGGACTGGATACGGTTGCAGATGGCACTCACTGGGCCACGCTGTCAGGGCCCGCCGGGAGAGGAGCCGCTGCCGGGCGTAGCTGTGTTGTGTGCACGGGGCAGCTGTTCTCGCCGGAGGACTTAGGACATCCCACAACAGGGTGCAAAGGGCACCCAGGTTCCGGTGCCTCACCCTGGCTTCTTCCTCTGAGGAGACATCCGGCGCCCTGCCCTGCCCAGAAGCAGCTTGTGTCTGGGAAGCTATTTCCGGTGCCTGTTCATGTAGTTCTGCTCCTAGGGAAGGTTCTGGACACGGAGCGGCCTCCTCCCCTGTCACCCGACCACATCGCTCTTGGCTCTTTATGTTGAAAAGCAAGAAGTGCTGAGGGCTTCAGAACGCACAGCCTCTGGGGGCCAGTTGTGTCAACTGCGTCCAAGTGTGCAATGGGCAGAGGGTTTGCCTTGCATGTGGCTGATGTGGGTTCGGTACCTGGCAGCCTATATAGTCCCTCAATCCTCTCCAAGGAATGATCCTGGTGCAGAGCTAGGAGTGAATCCTGAGCCCAGGGTAGGCCCCCAAAATAGACAAACAAACCCAAGCGGCTGAGCCTGCGAGGCCCAGGGTTCAATCCCAGTATGGCCAAACACGAATCAAAAGTTGCTGCCACGAAAATTGGCCGTTTGAGCTTCCTCCCTGCCCTTCCCTCTGTGGTGTTGTTTGGATGATGGGGTTGCACACTCATGGCAGTGCTCTCTGGGGGTCGAGGTCTCAAGGTAGGGTGCAGAGTGGCCCATACTGGTTGTGGTGTCAGGGACCCAGCAGAGCCTGCTGGTGCAGATGGTGGTGTCAGGACAACCCAGATGGTACTTGGGAATAACAAGCTTGGCCTTAGGCTTACAGGATGCGAGGCAGGTGCTCAAGAGCCCAAGCTGTCCCCAGCGTCCCTTCTTAGGGATTGGGTGGCATCTGGCCATGCCCAGGACTTTCCTTAGCTCTGTTCTCGGAGTTACCCCTGGAAGTGCTTAAGGGACCATTTGGGGTGCTGGGAACTCTAGGGGTGAGTGGGATGCAAGGCCAGCGTCTAGCTCCTCTGTCCTCTCAGGCCTCTGAACTGTCCAGCCTGGAAATGGGTCATTAGCTGTTGGCTGTGAGTGTCCTGGGGCAGACATGAGGTGATAAGCTGTGACTGAAAAGACAGATTGGGGTCATGCTGGGCTCTGGGACTCCCCGTGTGTGACTTCAGATTATTCTCTGTCCCCAAGGAACCCCACTTGGGTCCTTCCCCCAATCTGTCCTTCCTCCCTTCTCCCTCCTCCCTCCCTCCCTCCCTCCCTCCCTCCCTCATTTCCTTCCTTCCTTCCTCCTCCTTCCTTCCTTCCTTCCTTCCTTCCTTCCTTCCTTCCTTCCTTCCTTCCTTCCTTCCTTCCTTCCTTCCTTCCTTCCTTCCTTCCTTCCTTCCTTCCTCCCCCCCTCCCTTCCTTCCTTCCTTCCTTCCTTCCTTCCTTCCTTCCTTCCTTCCTTCCTTCCTTCCTTCCTTCCTTCCTTCCTTCCTTCCTTCCTTCCTTCCTTCCTTCCTTCCTTCCTTCCTTCCTGCTTGCCACACCTGGCAGTGCTCAGGGCTTACCCCCGGCTCTGCACTCTGGGATCACTCCTGGTAGGAATAGGGGGCCTATATGGGGTGTGCAAGTCAAACGGCCACTCTCCTGTACTATCTCCCGGTCCTCCTGTGGGGTTTCCATACAGAATAGCCGACGTGGACAGAAGCCAGGCTGGACCGGGGCACAGGGAAGTCAGGGAGCAGCTCTTGTGGCTGGCACTGAAGGTGTGGGAAGCCTTTGGCACGTGACCGTCCTGTGTCCTGGTCTCCTGACTTGTCCCAAACCAGTGGTGACCCCGAGACCCAAGTCCACAGGCCCTCCCTGCCTCCTCGGACCAGCCTCACTTGGCCTGTCCGTCCTGCTCCTTCCTACTCCTGATTTGGGGTGTCCTCGCAGAGCCCAACAGAAAACAATTCCCCTTCCTCGGTGTGGCAGGAACTCGTGTTTATGGTACCGTAGCCCTGCAGGTGCGGCCCGGCTGCCAGCACAAGGAGCCCCGCTCTGAGGGGCCTTGCAGTGGGGCTGAGGTGATGGCCGAGCCGACTTGCTCTGTGGGGATCCCTCATTGGCTGACAGGACGTGCTGGCTGCTTCCTCCATGTGGTGGGGGAGAGGCCTGTGGCCCGGGGTGCTGTGGGGTTACTCTGAGGTAACTTTGGGCTGGTGTGAGGTGACTCTGAGGTAACCTTGGTGCGCCTGGTCCCTGAAGGCTGGCTAGTGGGGAAGTCGGTGACCCTGGGCGCAGCCTGCGTGGACATGAATATGGAGCAGGTCCCGATGAAGGGAGGAGGCCTGGGCCTGCCAGCAGATGTCCCCCCTCTTGACTGAGGTGGAGCCTTATGGGGCCCTCAGGAGGCAACGGTTCTGTGCAGGGGAGGGAGGGAGAGACCTTTGGGCCCGTGTCCTCCTGGGGCCTCTCCCTCCCTCCTTACTCCTCCTCTCTGTCTCCTTTGTCTCCTTTCTCCTTCTCTCATTCACTGCTTTCCTCAGAAGATCGGTGCTCTGGGCTGTGTCAGGCCTGGTCTCCCCCAGATAACGCCGTCCCTCCTCTGACGCCATCTCTGGCATCTGCCCCTCTCTCACCCTCTCCTCTCCTCTCCCTGAGCTCTGAGGAGCACAACCAGG
Organism: Cryptotis parvus; assembly: GCA_021461705.1. Classification (NCBI taxonomy): domain Eukaryota; kingdom Metazoa; phylum Chordata; class Mammalia; order Eulipotyphla; family Soricidae; genus Cryptotis; species Cryptotis parvus. The sequence continues at coordinate 135,099 of JAJIBD010038915.1, read as the reverse complement.
AAGTGTTGCAGGAGCAGCCCGGAGCTGCCAGCTGTTTGCCTAAGGTGGGGTGAGCGCAGCCTGGACCCTGCCGGGCGCTTCTGTGGCGGGTCCTGCCCACGCCTCTTCCTTCTCCTCTGCTCTTCCCAGACATTCTGGCACCTAATGGAGGCGGGAAGGCTAGAAGGCTCCTGACCAGGTACTGCAGGTGTGGTTTTCTGAGGCTTCTCGTCCTTTTCCAGCCCCCTGAGCAGTGAGAAGCTAAATCCCGGCTGGGGTTGGAGCTAGTTCTCAGCTGCGCGCCCGTCTGGTCTGCAGGAGAGGTGGAGGGTGCTCGGTCACCTGGAAGGCCCAGGGCTGAAAACCTGGCCCCATGGTTTGGAGGTAGGAGCTGGTTGAAAATAAGGGAGAGCTTGTTGTAGGGGTGATGCTGGGAGGGGAAACAGCCAAGGAAGAGAGGGGGGAATGGCCTGTCTCGGTCCTCAAACTGCCCCGAAGCCCTCTGGGGAGAGCTTCTCGCCTCTGCGGTTGCCTGATTGGGGCTCCAGGAAAGAAACTGTGCCATGAAGAAAAGAGAAAGTTGGGGCTGGAGTATAGCACAGCGGGTAGAGCGCTTGCCTTGCGCGCGACTGGCCGGGCTTGGCCCTCAGCTCCCTCTACAGACCCCGAGCCCGCCACAGCACAGAGCACAGAGCCAGGAGTAATCCCTTAGCACTGTCAGATGTGGCTCCAGAAACCAAAAACAATTTGGCCACACCCAGCAGAGCTCAGGTTTTACTCCTGGTTCTGCACTCAGGAATTACTCCTGGTGGTGCTCGGGGATCCTGGGGGATGCCGGGATGGAACCTGGCTTGGCTGCGTGCTAGGCTCTCCCCGCTGTGCTCTATCTCTCTGGCCCCTCAAAAAAAAAAAAATTAAATGAGAAAATCTACAAAAGGAAAGAGTAGTGGCCCCGTGTGTGGCAGCTTCAGTAGTTCATATCCCTGCCCTGTGTGTGCTCAGCTTTTCTTTCCTTTCTTTCTTTTTTATTTTTTTTTTATTATACCACCATGAGATATACAGTTACTAAGATGTTCATGTTTGGGTTTCAGTCATATAGTGTTCCAGTACCCGTCTCTCCATCAGTGCCCATTTCCCATCATTAACGTCCCCTGATTCCCTCCACCCTCCCCCAGCCTGCCTCTATGGTAGGCACTTTGCTTCTACTCTCTCTCTCTCTCTCTCTCTCTCTCTCTCTCTCTCTCTCTCTCTCTCTCTCTCTCTCTCTCCTCCCCATTCTCTTACATATTGTGGCTTGCAATACATACATTTAGGGGTTATCATGTATATCCTTTTGCCTACATTCAATGCTCAGTTCTACGCTGGTATTATCATTTACAATAATTATTAGTACACTGTTCCTTTCTCTGTCTTACCTAACCTCTGAATCCTACACACTTGCAGTAGATTTCACCCACTGACAAGACCTCGATCCATGTTTTGCTTGGCCTTGGATATTGGTATCATGCTTTTTTTTTTTCATATCCCACAAATAAATGTAGTCATTCTATATCTGTCCTTTTCCCTCTGGCTAATTTCACTCAGCATGATCCTCTCCATGTCCATCCATTTATAGACAAATTTCATAACTTCATTTTTCCTAACAGCTGCATAGTATTCCATTGTGTAGATTTATCAGTTTCTTTATCCAGTCATCAGTTCTCGGGCACTCTGGTTGTTTCCAGATTCTGGCTATTGTGAATAGTACTGCTATGAACATAGAAGTGTAGAATGGTGTTTCTGCTGTTTGTTTTGGCCTCACAGGGTATAAACCCAGGAGTGGTATGGCTGGGTCAAATGGGAACTCAATGTCTAGTCTTTGGAGAATGTCCATACTGTTTTCCAAAAAAGGTTGTACCAGTTGACATTCCCACCAATAATGGATGAGAGTCCCCTTTCTCCCCGCCAGCACTTGTTGTTCTTGCTCTTTTGGATATGTGCCAGTCTCTGTGGTGTGAGATGATATTTCATTGTTGTTTTGATTTGCATCTCTCTGATGATTAGTGATGATGAGCATTTTTATATGCCTTTTGGCCTTTCTAATATCTTCTTTTTGGAAGTTTCTGTCCATTTCTTCTCCCCATTTTTTTGATGGGGTTGGCTGTTTTTTTCTTGTAAAGTTCTACCAGTGCCTGATATATCCTGGATATTAACCTTTTATCAGATGGGTATTGGTGAATATTCTTTCCCATTCTGTGGACTGTCTTTGTATCTTGTGCTCAGCTTTTCTGCCAGGCCTCCCTCCTCTGATGATTCTGACCCTCCCTCGGGAATCTGAAAAGACCATTGCCACAGGGGATGGTCACACTCATCTGTCTGATGATTGAGTCATTTCTCCCTGCTCTGAAAGCTTCCTGGTGCCCTGCGTCCACGCACTGTGATTGGCTGCTATAGAGCTCACACTCCCTGAGTCCATGCACTGTGACTGGCTGTTATAGAGCTTACACTCCCTGACTCCCACATTGTGATTGGTGGCTATAATGCTTACACTCTCTGAGTCATACAGTGTGATTGGCTGCTATAGTGCTTACACTCCGTGAGTCCATGCACTGATTGGCTGCTATAGGGCTTACACTCTCTGAGTCCATGCACTGTGATTGGCTGTTACCACATAGTGACTGCACTATGGTCTGGGCAATCCACCCGAGAAGGCAGCTTTTGCTGCTAATAACCCTATATTTGTACAATAGTTCATAGTTTGCAGATCATGAGCGTGTGTATACACGTGAAAAGTTAAGAGGGAAGCAGTGCACCTCGAGTGTGGATCCTGACCCACCTTCCTAGCTCCCTGGCCGGGAGCAGGTCAGCAATGACTCTTGGCAGCAGTGTCCCTGGCTTTTCCAGGCGATTGGAATCTGAGTGAGATCCTGCCAACAAAAGCCTTAGCGCGCCTGCACACAGTAGGCTCTCAGGCGGTGTTGGCTGTGGTTCTTTGGCGCTATCTGCTCAGAACAATCTCAAATTGTAGCCTGTCTGCAGACACTGCCCAGCACAGCAGCCTACGGGGGCAGGTGGAGTGTCCATCACATGCAGCCTTTCAGTTTGCTGTTTCCTGACCGTGGACAGGAGGGCTAAGTAGTTCAAACTTGAGGATCCCCAGGTTTCTACAGGGTGTTGGGGAACTTGCCTAGCACACAGCAAGTCACAGGGGGCCTCATCTGGCAACAGAGCCCCAGGCCCCCTCCCTGGACCTGCTCTGTCCTGCAGGGACTTGGAGCAGGTGGACAGCTAGAGCGGACGTGGGGGTTGACTTGGTCTGCACTTGTACTTTTCCCACTAGAAGGCCCGGGCTGTCTCTTGCCCTTGAGGCGTCCCCTGAGGCCTTAGGACAAGAGTTGATGCACTTGTCCAGGAGCCATGGTCCCCTGAGGCCTGGTACAGCTGTCTGCCCAGGTGCCTCTGCACATCTGAGAGGATGGGGAATCTGCAGGTTGACACTCGACCCAGCCGCCTCCCGGGCAGAAGCAAGAACTGCCATGGGCCGTGCTGGTCAGCCACAGACATCCCAGTGACTGGCTTAAGAGGGCCAGAGACTGCAGGCCAGGAGGGGCCGGCCTCTCTGTTTTTGGCGGTGTCGCCTCGGGGGGCGGGGCGGCCCTCTGGGCCGAGGCGGGGGGCCCGGGGGGGGGGGGGCGGGGGCCTCGGGGGGGGGGGGGGGGGGGGGGGGGGGGGGGGGGGGGGGGGCACCCCCCTGCTTCCTTCTTTGTCGGTGTTCAGCCTGTGGCTCAAGCATGCGATCTGCGGCGTGGCAGTGGTAGTTCCCATGGCAAGAAGATGCGGAAGAAGGAGGGGAGACGCCCGGGAGACGCAGAACCTGAGAGGTCGCTGCTCCCTAGCTTCATGCCACAGAGGCTGCCGTGTGGGCAGATTTGGGCTGCATTGGGCTTGGGGCAGCTGCCAGGCATAAGGATCTTTGCTTCAGAGAACTGGAGGGCCAGAGGGGGCTGATGGCAGCAGGGGCTGGTGCGGCCGGGGGAGCTTGTCCCTGAGCATCCCATGCTTTGCTCTCTGGAGCTGCACCCAGAAGGCTCCCAGGACCTGGGAACCAAAAGCGCAGTCCTGGAGGATGAGTGCGATGGATCTTCCTCAGACCCTTTTCTTTCCCGGCATGGCCTCGGGGCAGCACAGCTGGGAACTTGCCATCCATGGAAGCTGCTGTCTCGTCCCACAAAGGCTCTGTGGGGCAGCCCGGCCTGCCTTCTCCTCTTTCCTGTTATCTCCATGTCCTGTGTGAGCTCCCTTGCTGTTGGGTCCTAGGGGTATCACCCCAATTTTTCATGGCAAGACAGAGCTTTTCAGATACCCAGTTGCTGGCTAGCGATGAACTGAATTTCAAGTCTGAGTTTTCGGGTGGGTTGTATGGGGATACATGGCGAGCAGTCTTGGCTCTTGACCCTTCTCTACTGGGTTTGATGTCTGGAGCTCTGCGCCGTCTTCCCGGGATGGTGCTCGGGGCAGACTCTAGAGGAACAACAGTGGGTTTCAGAGCCGAGTCTGCATTGGCGGAGGCCCGAGAGAGCAATTCTGACCTCCCCCAAGCCCGCGGGCTGCCTCCTTCTCTCTGGTCCTAGCAGGAGCCAGGGGAGAAGGTCACTGTCCTGCCCTGGGCCTCTGTGCCCACGGGGCCTGGTTGGCGCCTGGCCTCTGCTGCAGCTGGCAGGAGGGGCCTGGGAGCGGGCTGCAGGTAGAGTCGCTCCAGCACGACATGCGGCAGCCGTTCTAGCCCCCCACGGCAGCTGGGGTAGCCCAGTTCAGTGCCCTGAAGTGAGGGAGACAGGGCTGGGCACAGGGAGCCACTGGGGCGCTGTGGCTCATAAGCCATTGTAGCTCCGCCATGCTGGGCATCAGCTGCCTAGAAATGTCTGTGTCTGCTCCAGCCCATGCCCAGCCTCTGTGCACCCTCTGCGCCATCCTCCCTGGGGCCTGGCAGCACTGTCTGCCATGTGCCTCTGCAGATCAGGGACGGAATCTCTGTCGCCCGGAAGCTGAGTCCCGCACTTTGGCCTCTGCCTGGGTTGCCTGAAGTGCCCTTTTTGGGGGCTCAGAGCTCAGGGGGTGCCGCACGGTCATCTCAGTTGGGGGGTCCTCCAGTGGGATGGTGGATGTGCCCAGATTTCCAGCAGAACCTGGATCTGGACTCAGGATATGCACCCGTGCACTGGGACCTGAGGTCTGGGCGTCTGAAGATGTGTGTACTGTCCAGGCGTCTGTCAGGCAGAGTCTTGTTTCCCGAGGGAGCCCTTAGCTAGGTCACTCTATGCCCTAGCTGGACTGACTGGATCCACTTTCTCTTGGAATGTTCTGGCACCTGGGAGAGCTCTGGTCAATGGGGACTGGGCAATGGGGACAGTCAGAGTGCTGAACTCTGACCTCTCCTTCAGCCCAACTGGCATCTGTCACTGTCGCTGGTCTCCCAGGGCTGACCCCAGAGAGCTGATCTCAGGCCCCTCCCAGCAGAGATGGACCTGCAGGGCCATATGGGACGTGTCCAGCTCTGAAATTCAGAATTGCTGCTTCTCCCTATCTGCGGGGGCAGCCGGGCACAGCCGGGCACTGACCGGGCAGCAGAGCTCCAGCACACCCTGGCATGGCTGCCCCTAACCAAACAGGCGGTGATCAGAGCCTTCCAGCAGTGGGGCAGGTCTGCACAGGGTCAGGCTGGAGAACCACCAAGTTTAGAGTCCCAGGGGTAGGGACAAGCCTTTGGGCAGTTTCCGGGCAGCCTCTCCCTCTCGCTTCTCCTGATTCCTTCTGCTCCCGGGTTGTCAGAGAAACCCAGCCTTGAGGAGGCAGTTTCCACACTTTCTTTCCGTCATTCCTTCTTGGTGGGAGGGACAAGTGGCCAGCATTGGCCCTTTCCGGGACCCCACATCAGCCAGACCCAGGGTTGCTCAGCGCTGTCCCCAGTTCCCACTGAATGATGACGCAAGAAGAACCCTCTTTACCTGCTTATATGTAGCTGTGGCCTCTCTTTGTCCCCCTCGCCCTGCCCTCTGCTTCAGACTTGGCTGAGATGCCAGAAATTTCCAGACTCCACAGAAACTCAGGCAGTGACATCAGAGGGGAGGACTCTTCTCAGGGTCAGGCCCATGGTGTAGCAGTTGGATCCTGGTAGTGACCAGGCGAGGACTCAGAAGTCCCTTGTGCTGCTGGAACACCATCCCACTGGCTGGGTTCTTGTTTTGTTTTTTTAGGGGTGGTCACAGCCGGCAATGCTCAGGGTTTCCTTCTGGCTCTGCACTCAGGAATTACTCCTGGCACTGCTCAGGGTACCATATGGGATGCCAGGGATCAAACCCAGGTTGGCCACACGCAAAGACAAATGCCCTCCCCTACTGTACTATTGCTCCACGCCCCTGACTGGATACATAATCGTCCTCACTCCAGGCTGGTGACTTACACAGAACTGTGGGGCTGGGTCCAAAATGTGGGTTCAGGGCTCACTCAGCTCCCATCATGCAGCCCCCCGGCAGATAGGCATCATTCGGGATTCCAGTGACCTCAATGATGGCCAGAGCACTTGGCCTGCTGATCACTCAGATGTGTGGAGCCCAGCTTTGGGGCTCGTCTGCCCGGGGCCATCCCGTCCTGCCACGAGGATAGTTCACCTCTTTCACTGTCCCCTCTGTAAGAAACATGCTAATGATTGTCATCTCTGAAGGTGTAGCCTCAGTGCTGTGAGCTCTGTCAAACATGACATCCAATGGCCTCTGTTCTCAGAGCGGACGCTCCACCCCCGCTGCTCCAGCAAGCTCTTAGTTCACCTGACAAATATGTCCTGAGTATATCTGCTGTGTGCCAGGAATACAAGGATAAACTTGCCCAGAGTTTCCCTTTGCACGAGGCTTGTAGACTGGCTTCAGGTTGGCTTCAGCCTCCTGTGTCCAAGAGCAAAACTAAGGTCCCTCCTTGCATCTGATGCTGCGAGGTGCCAAGGTCCCTTCTCTTGGCAAGTGTGGGGAGTGACTCTGCCGTTGCCTCAGTTGCTAATCAGCGGGGACTCTCAGTCAGGGGTCACTGTGTGGGTCTCAGTGTCTTCTCATATGGGGTCACTGGGGGGTCTCAGAGTCCCCTTAGACGAGGTCACTGTGTGGGTCTCAGAGTCCCCTCAGGCGGGGTCACTGGGCGGGTCTCAGAGTCCCCTCAGGCGGGGGTCACTGGGGGGGTCTCAGTGTCCCCTCAGACGGGGTCACTGGGCGGGTCTCAGTGTCCCCTCAGACGGGGTCACTGGGCGGGTCTCAGAGTCCTCTCAGACGGGGTCACTGGGCGGGTCTCAGTGTCCTCAGGGGTCTTGGGTTAGGTGGTGGTGGGCGGGTCTCGGTCCCACGGGGTCACTGGCGGGTCTCAGTGTCCTCAGACGGGGGTCACTGGGTGGGTCTCAGAGTCCCATCAGACGGGGTCACTGGGCGGGTCTCAGAGTCCCATCAGACGGGGGTCACTGGGCGGGTCTCAGAGTCCCATCAGACGGGGTCACTGGGCGGGTCTCAGTGTCCCCTCAGACGGGGTCACTGGGCGGGTCTCAGAGTCCCCTCAGACGGGGTCACTGGGTGGGTCTCAGAGTCCCATCAGACGGGGTCACTGGGCAGGTCTCAGAGTCCCATCAGACGGGGTCACTGGGCAGGTCTCAGAGTCCCATCAGACGGGGTCACTGGGCAGGTCTCAGTGTCCCCTCAGACGGGGTCACTGGGCGGGTCTCAGAGTCCCCCTCAGACGGGGTCACTGGGTGGGTCTCAGAGTCCCCTCAGACGGGGGTCACTGGGCAGGTCTCAGTGTCCCATCAGACGGGGTCACTGGGCGGGTCTCAGAGTCCCCTCAGACGGGGTCACTGGGCGGGTCTCAGTGTCCCCTCAGACGGGGTCACTGGGCGGGTCTCAGAGTCCCCTCAGACGGGGTCACTGGGTGGGTCTCAGAGTCCCCTCAGATGGGGTCATTGGGCGGGTCTCAGAGTCCCCCTCAGACAGCAGAGGCAGCAACCACAATCAGACCTGGAGTGGAAATGCCCACTAGGAAGGTGGAGCCACCCACAAGCCCTGTCACTGGCTGTCTCCTCAGGAGAGGTGACCTAGGTGGTGACGCCATGGGTCATGAGGCCTGGGGTTGGGGCTGGAGCTGGCCATCAAGCAGCGACTCTGTGCCCAGTAATTGCTCTTTTTTTTTTTTTTTTTTGGTCACACCTGGCAATGCTCAGGAGTTTCTCCTGGCTCTGCACTCAGGAATTACTCCGGCAGTGCTCGGGGACCATGTGGGATGGCAGGGATCGAACCCAGGCCGACATGGGCCGGCCGCGTGCAAGGCAAGCGCCCTACCTGCTGGGCTATCGCTCCGGCCCCAGTAATTGCTCTTTGAAGGTGGCTGGCAGCAATGGGTCTGGCAGCCTGTGTGTCGTGGTGCAATCCCGTTGGCTTCCCAGGCACGGGGACATGGGCTGGGCTCATTAGCAAGCTGGGAAGTGCAGACTAATGGCAGGAAATAGACTTCTCAGAGGCTCTGGGACTAGAGTCCCACAGCTGAGCGCATGGTGGGTAATGGCCATAATTTCTCCCTTCTACAAAAGAACCCGAAACGCAGGACACTCTCATTAGGGCCGCTATGAGCGCGGGCTGCAGGAGGCTAAGAGGGCAGGCTGGGCTGCAGGCTCGGGACTAGCCAGGCCCTGCCACCTGCTGCGTGACCCCAGCCCATTTCTCAGCCTCTCTGGGCACCGCTTTTTTGCTTTTTTGGGTCACACCCTGGGATGCTCAGGGGTTACTCCTGGCTCTGCACTCAGGAATTACTGGTGGCAGTGCTTGGGGACCATATGGGATGCCGGGGATCAAACCCAGGTTGGCCACATGCAAGGCAAATGCCCTCCCCGCTGCGCTATCGCTCTGGCCCTCTGGGCACCACTTTTCTTACTGCAAAAGGCCTTTGTCAGAGAGTTGCTTTGAGGGGGCAGGGAAACGGCCTGTGAAAGGGACAGGCAGTGCCTCGTGTTGGGCCTAAGTGCTCGGGGTGTGGCCGCAGTTTTCAGACAGTCTATGGGAATGGGAGAGTCTGAGCTGGCCCTGCCCTGTGCTGCTGGCCCTGATCTGCCATGGACAGGGCCTCTGGGGTCCGGCTCTGCGATTCACCAGGGCCAGCAGCCGGTGACACAGCCGTTCTCTCCTTGGCATCCTGGCACTGGTTGGTGCCTGGCACAGAACATTCTGTTATTCAGTGTTGGGTGAATGGAAGATATTTGATATGGTCCATTCCCGTCTAACAGAGGATGAAGGAAAACAAGATTTGCTGCACAGACGGGCTGGCCAGTGTGGTAGTAGGGAGGCTGTGGTAGGGCAGGGGCGCATCGGGGGCCACAGAGGGACGGGCTTGGCCTGGACCTTCAAGTGCAAGCGTGTGTGGGCGCAGGCCGGGCAGAGCGGGCAGAGCACCAGGGCACAGAGACGGGTGGCTCAGGAGCCCAAACCAGCGGCGCGGGTTGGAGACAGACGCTTCTGGGCTCAGGGGATACTTCAGGGATGGGGTGGAGGGTGGACATTATGGGGCAGCCAAGACCACCCACCCACACGGACGTGACCTTAGGGGTCGTAGCAGACATGGGGGCACTGCATGGGCACTGGGTCAGCGAGACATTGGGCTCGGCTTCTCTCGGGATGTGCTGAGTCAGTGGGGGTACCCCTGGTGGCGTCTGCCTGCCCTGTGGGACCCCCAGGGGACCACAGCTGGTGCTGGCCTTGGGCTACACCCCTGTTCATGTCACCTTTGCAGATCCTGTGTGACTCCCCTCCATACAGACCTGGGGTGACTGAACCTACTCAGACAGGACACCTGAGGTGACTGTCCCCTCTCATACAGACCTGAGGTGACTGTCCCCTCTCATACAGACCTGAGGTGACTGTCCCCTCTCATACAGACCTGAGGTGACTGTCCCCTCTCGTACACACCTGGAGTGATTGAACCTTCTCATACAGACCTGAGGTGACTGTCCCCTCTCATACAGACCTGAGGTGACTGTCCCTCTCGTCACACACCTGAGGTGACTGTCCCCTCCATACAGAATTGGGGTGACTCTCCCTTCTCTTTATATACCTGGAGTGATTGAACCTTCTCATACAGACCTGAGGTGACTGTCCCCTCCATACAGACCTGAGGTGACTGTCCCCTCTCATACAGACCTGAGGTGACTGTCCCTCTCGTACACACCTGAGGTGACTGTCCCCTCCATACAGAATTGGGGTGACTCTCCCTTCTCTTTATATACCTGGAGTGATTGAACCTTCTCATACAGACCTGAGGTGACTGTCCCCTCTCATACAGACCTGAGGTGACTGTTCCCTCTCGTGACACACCTGAGGTGACTGTCCCCTCCATACAGAATTGGGGTGACTCTCCCTTCTCTATATATACCTGGCGTGACTGAACTTTCTCATACAGACCTGAGGTGACTGTCCCCTCTCATACAGACCTGAGGTGACTGTCCCCTCCATACACACCTGAGGTGACTGTCCCCTCCATACAGAACTGGGGTGACTATCCCTTCTCTATATATACCTGGTGTGACTAAACCTTCTCATACAGACCTGAGGTGACTGTCCCCTCTCATATAGACCTGGGGTGACTCTCCTCTTTCATACAGACCTGAGGTGACAGTCCCCTCCATACAGACCTGGGGTGACTATCCCTTCTCTATATAGACCGGAGGTGACTGTCCCCTCCATACACACCTGAGGCGACTGTCCCCTCTCATGCAGACCTGAGGTGACGGTCCCCTCCATACATACCTGAGGTGACTGTCCCCTCCATACAGACCTGGGGTAACTATCCCTTCTCTATATAGAGCGGAGGTGACTGTCCCCTCCATACATACCTGAGGCAACTGTCCCCTCTCATACAGACCTGAGGTGACTGTCCCTCCATACATATCTGAGGTGACTGTCCCCTCCATACAGACCTGGGGTAACTATCCCTTCTCTATATAGACCTGAGGTGACTGTCCCCTCCATACATACCTGAGGTGACGGTCCCTTCCATAAACACCTGAGGTGACTGTCCCCTCCATACAGACCTGGGGTAACTATCCCTTCTCTATATAGACCTGAGGTGACTGTCCCCTCCATACATACTTGAGGTGACTGTCCCCTCCATAAACACCTGAGGTGACTGTCCCCTCTCATACAGACCTGGGTTACTGCCCTCTCTCATGCAGACCTGAGGTGACTCTCTGTATGGAGCTGAGTCCGCCCCTGCCCATCCTTACACAAAGCCCTCAGGTCCCCAGGACAGTTTCCTGCTTGGTTTCCATGTGCCCGACTGCCTGGCATGTGCCAGGTTTGGCTCAGGGCCTTGTTTTGCAAAGGCGACCTGGCCGGACTTGCAGGCTGTGATGGTGCTGGTTTGCGTGTTTTCAGACAAGACCCCCCCACCGGCCCCCTGACCCCACATGTCCTAGAGATCTCATTCTACGAGCTGGAGGTCCCCCTCAGTGGCAAGCACCTAGTAGATCTGCAGTGTGTGTGTGGGATCCGGGAGCTGGGAGAGGCCTGGAACTTTCCAGAAAAGAAGGAGAGGGCTCCCTAGCTAAGGGGGTGCTCTGAGCTCTGTGGTGTCTCTTGCATGGGAATTCTAGATTGCAGCTGACAGGGTGGGGCCTGTCGTTTCCTAAGTTATACTGTGACTTAGGCCACTATCCGGGCCTCAAGCAGCCGCCCCTCAGTCGGGTCCTTAGCCTCTCTCCTCACGGCTCCCCACCTGAGGCGCTCCCTCAGCTCCCATGGGCTCCCGGCCTCTGCTGCGACCCCTGTTCATTGGCTGGGGCCTGCAGGCAGTGAGGCTACAGCAGCGCCCGAGTTCCAGGCGCAGGTCCTGGCCCGTCTGTGCCTCAAGGAGACCAGCACCCCGATTCCTGCTCTCCATTTCTAGCCCCCCCCCCATCTCCCCCTCTTGCTTCCTTTCCCTCCCTCCACCCTTTTCTGCTCCAAGAAGTTATGGAGGAAATAACGCGGTACAGCCAGCAAGCGAAGGCGAACAGAGCGTGGCCCCTGCCCAGGGGTAGTTGGAGGCTCTTGGGGAGACACATGTGGCCCAGGGTAAGACCCCAGGAAAGGCAGGAGCAAAGCAGGGCCCTGATGCAGCAGGGAGAGGCTTTATGGGGCCTGGACGCTCTGATCAGACTTGCCCTTGCGGTCACAGGGACTAGAGGTCAGTTGGTAAGGGGTGGGGAGATGGGACAGTGGGATGGGGCGGGCACCCCTGCATTAGGGGCAGGACTATGCCCAACAGGGCCACACGGGCAGCTCACACCCCTCCACCTGCCTTGCCTTTGCTTCTGGCAGGACAGGAGCTCCCATGGAGCCCTGGACAGTTCCAGAAGATTCCATGGCACCTCTAGGATTGGGGCATGGCTGACCCAGTATGCCAAGAAACATGCACACACCACACACACACACACACACACACACACACACACACACATACTCATACTGTGTGTAAACCATGAGGTCACACTTTGCACCTGTGCCTGTAGTTTCTGCCTGTTTCCTGCTGTTCTTGGTACAGCCCAGGGAGGCGACTGACACTTTCCTATTTAAGGAACAAGAAGCTGAGCAGTATGGAAATAGAAAATGGTTGTGTCGGTATTAAAATCGTGTGTGTGTATGTGTGTGTGTGACTAAAGGGGCCGCTCCTGGCAGTGCTGGGGGTCTCTCCCTCTCTGTGGTGTTGAGGGGCTCCAGCACACAGCTCATGCTCCCGCCCCAGTCATCTCTGGTGCCTGCAATGATATTTTTATTGTTTCTGTTTGTTTGGGGGCCACACTGGCTTACTCCTGGCTGGCATGGGGGACCACAGGGGGTGCTGGGGATTGAACCCTCAAGCAAGACACGTCCTGCCCTTTGTACTATCTCCCTGGCCCAGAAATAATCTTGAAAGGACAGAGTTCTAAGCTCCTATCACAACATTTCTGTACATTTTAGGGTCTAACCCAAATCTTTTCTGCAGTAATCAAAGTTCAGTTTGTCTCGTGGGAGCTGGCAGAACAGTGGCCAGGCCCCGGGACTGGAAAGAAAGCTCAGTCTCCCGTTTCTGCCAGTGAGGCCCCATGTATCAGAGGAGCACGGCTGTGGGCGGATGCCAGCCAAGCTGGCAGCACCCGGGGCCACGTGAGGACACTGGACCTACCTTGGTTCATGACCCACCCCTAGGGGGTACAGGCGTGGCCAACTAGACCCCCCCATGGAACTAGAAACCCAGCCTTGTCCCCGTGCTGCTGACGCCCCTCCCAACTCCCTTGCTCTGGCTTGGTGCTGTCCCTTTGAAAGGCATGTGGGCACCTGTCCAGGGACGCTGATAAAGGCTCCGAGACAGGATGGCAGTCAGGGCCGCAGGGAGGAGACTGCAAGGGCCCCTGTGACTCACTGCAGCTGTGGACACCTGAGCATGGGCCGGGGGGGCAGCAGCACTGACTCCCGGCTGGGAAGCAAGAGCGTCTGAAGTGGATATATGTATGCTTGCGGGTTCTCCTGGGCAGCCGCCATCCGTCCTCCTTCACGGGCCTTGGCTCTCACATGAGAGCCCAGACCCGCTTTGCTCAGTCAAAGAAGTTTCTCGTGTACTGGAGCCTTCTCCCTGCTTCCGGGGCAGGTGGAACATTCCAGCAAGGGGGAACCTGGACAGGTGCATGGAGACGACCCAGCCTGCCAGTGGAGCGCACAGAGAACCCGAGGCCTCGCAGTCTCCTGCCACTGCAGGCCCAGGGCCGCTGTGATTCTTCTGGGCCTTTACCCCAAAATGCAGCAAGATGTGGCTTGGAGACCAGAAAGAGGTCAGGTAAGCGGCACCCGGCTCTCCTGGGAGCCCTCACTGTCCTGCCACCTAGGAAAGCGAGATGGTGAGTCTAGGGCACATTCACCATTTCCCAGGGGGTCCTGCCCCCCCAGGGCTTGTGCCCAGTCTCAGCGGTCTGCGCCAGCAGATAAGGACGGCAGAAGCGGACACTGCTCTGTGCTCTGGGCAGACAATGGGGACCTTTCCAGGAAGCTGCGGCCGGGAGCAGCCTGTAAGGAGATCCCCGTGATGGTCTGTGTGTGGCTCAGCACTGGGCTGCGGTGACTTAATGAGACCTGATGGACTAATGACCTCAGAGATAAAGGGTGGGTCACTGCAGGGGCCACAGGAGGTCACTCAGATGTGGCATCCAAATCACACAGGGGCAGTGGAGCACCCTGGCGTCCTCCTGGGTCCAAAGAGGGCAGCGACTCTCCCACAGATGGTATCTGCTCTCCGGGCTGGGCAGAAAGGCTGCAGGCGCCGGGACCTATTCTGCGCCCCCTCCCCACCCCAATCAGCACAACTCTCATCTCTGAGAGAGCAGCTGGTGGCTCTGCACACGTGAGGCAGGTGGAGAGAGGGAGGCCGGGAGCAGCACTGGCTGTGGATGGCTGGGAAGAGGCATCTCTGAGTGAGGGGGTGTGCGGAGTTGGGCGTGTGGGGGCATCTCTGGTGAGGGGGTGTGCGGGCCAGAGGTGGCTGGATTTTAGGGGTGCTCTGTGCTCAGTGCCGGGGTGGCTGGATTTCAGGAGTGCTGTGTGCTCAGTAACAGGAGTTGGCTGGATTTCAAGGTGCTGTGTTGTCAGTACCAGGGGATGACTGGAATTTCATGGGTGCTGTGTGCTCAGTACCAGGGGATGGTTAGAATTCAGGGGTGCTTTGTGCTCAGTACTGGGGGTGGCTGGATTTCAGGGGTGCTATGTGCTCAGTGCCAGAGGTTGGCTGGATTTTGGGGTGTTGTGTGCTCAATACCAGGAGTTGGCTGGATTTCAGGAGTGCTGGGTACTGGTTGGATTTCATGGGTACTGTGTTCTCAGTACCAGGGACTGGCTGATTTTATGGATGCTGTGTGCTCAGTACCAGGGGATGGCTGGATTTCAGGGGTGCTGTGTGCTCAGTACCAGGGGATGGCTGGATTTCAGGGGTGCTGTGTGCTCAGTACCAGGGGATGGCTGGATTTCAGGGGTGCTGTGTGCTCAGTACCAGGGGATGGCTGGATTTCAGGGGGTGCTGTGTGCTCAATACCAGGGGATGGCTGGATTTCAGGGGTGCTGTGTGCTCAGTACCAGGGGATGGCTAGATTTCAGGGGTGCTGTGTGCTCAGTACCAGGGGATGGCTGGATTTCAGGGGTGCTGTGTGCTCAGTACCAGGGGATGACTAGATTTCAGGGGGTGCTGTGTGCTCAGTACCAGGGGATGGCTGGATTTCAGGGGTGCTGTGTGCTCAGTACCAGGGGATGGCTGGATTTCAGGGGTGCTGTGTGCTCAGTACCAGGGGATGGCTGGATTTCAGGGGTGCTGTGTGCTCAGTACCAGGGGCTGGGGTGGTGTGCTCAGTACCAGGGGATGGCTGGATTTCAGGGGGTGTTGTGTGCTCAGAGCCTGTCTCCAGAGCCTGTCAGCATCCTAGAGCTTCCTAGAGCTCGGCTTGTTGAGATGTGGGGGAAGATTCTCTTCTCAAGAATAAGAACCAGCCCAGAAAGGGCTACAAAATGCAGGTGCCCCTAATGGCACCAACTGCTCTGGCTCCTGAGTGCCCTGGAGTTGGAGTTGGAACAAGGGCCCTGAGACGGCAACTGTGTCAAGCACAGGCTGATGCAAGTATAGGCTATGAGCGAAGTGCGGGCTGATGCAAGAAGGGCCATGTGCAAAACCACAGCTGAAGAGAAGCACAGGTCTGTATGCAAGCTCATGGCTGTATGTAAACCTGGGCTGTATTCAAACTCATGGCTGCATGCCAGCACATGGCTGTATACAGGCGCATGGCTGTATGTAAACCTGGGGCTGTGTACAAGCTCATGGCTGCATGCCAACACACTGCTCTATGCCAGCTCACGGCTGTGTGCAAGCACGGGATTATACACAAGCACGAGGATATTTGCACGCATGGAGCTGAGGAGACGCGTCTGCCCCTGAGTGTCTCTGGGCCATGACTTCCTGGCCGTGGATGGTTTTTGGTGCCGCTCTGGAGACAGACTACAGGACAGCTGTGTCCCCGCCTGCTTCTGATGGCAGAGAGGGCGTCAGGGGGAGACACTGCTTCTGCCTGTCTCAGAGGTGGGCGGTGGCAGAGAGGGGCGGTTATTACAGCACCCCTGGGGAAACAGCTGGGTGCGTTTCCCTTGTGCAGGAAGACTGACTCCCCTTTTCTATATGTTTTTGAGCCACAGCCAGTGGTGCTCAAGACTTACTCCTGGCTCTGTGCTCACAGACTCCTAGTGGGGGTCCTAGTGGGGTTCAGTGTCCATATACGATGCTGGGGATCGAACCCAGGTCGGCCAAGGGTAAGGCAAGTACCTTTTCCACTGTTACTATCTCTCCTGGCAGTGAATTTTGACTTCAGCACCTCCGAGCTGTTGGACACATCACTACTTCCTCCGCCCACTTTCTCCACCTGGGGTAGAAAATGGAGTTTTAAAAACACACATTTCCAAGGGTAGATTGCCAAGGGTGTTGTGGTTAGAAAACCCAGACACTGTCTCTACAGCTTTCATGTTGGGGGGCTTGGGAAGAGCCTGAGCTCCGAGGGAGTTGGGGGTTCCAGTCGCCAAGAGTCAATGGTTTGGGGTCTTTAAAAATCCTCTGAGCTTTATGGAAGGAAGACATATGTGAACACTCTTATTATATTGGGCAGTTGTCATTTGTCTTGATTATGCACTCAGGAGGTTTCATCTGTCTAGATCTGGAGACCAAGGGTAAGAGCCGAAAAGTATCGTAACCTACCTCCTCCCGCCCAGATGAGGGCGAGCATCTCACCGTGCATGCGTGCATGCCCTGTATGCATCTAGGTGCGGCCCCTGTGCATGGCTGCATGTGGTGTTGTGCTTTGCTGGAGCTCTGTGGCTCCTTCCCCAGCCGCAGAGAGAGACATTCCCCTATAGGCTGTGTAACACTGAGATCCGCTGCAACGGGAAGATGGAGATTCTGTGACCACCAAATTTACCACCTGAGGATCAGGGTCTTCCCTACACCTTTGGACTCTTTGACTTAATTCTCTCAAGTGCCTCCCTTTCGTTCCCCTCCTTCCCTCCAAACACTGGGTGCTGTGATTAACAAATGTGTTCATGAGAGTTTCCGTCATGTGGTGTCGCACTGTTGGGGAGCCACTGGGGTCCCCAACAGTATCAGGACAGAAGTTCTCTTCTACCTATGAGGCTGCCGGGAACGGATGAAAACTCACCAAAGCTGGCGCAGTTCCAAAAGACTTTTAATAGTAGAACAAGCTGTACCACTGCAATCCAATATAACGGAAGACCTCTAGTTCTGTCAGAACTTAGACCATGCACAAGGGCCGAAATCTCCCACCAAAGAGAATTCCACCAGAGAGAGTCCCACCAAAGTGGATGCAGTACCTTCAGTCAGTCCCCTTATATACACAAAAGTGATCCTAACTTCAGGGAGGGTCCTGTCAACAAAGATCAACTAAACAGCTTCTAGAGAGTGGAAGGGGTGAGGTAGGGTGGTACCACACCTTACTACAGGTCTAAACAAATGATTATGCGGAGGACTAGTCCCTTCCTTCGTGATTATCTCTTATGTCGAAATATCTTAATTTCATGGGCTTCATGTAATTTGGTTGGTACCCACAAGGTCCTTCTTATTTATTATCTGCAATCAGGATGATTCTGAGTATCTTCTTCCCTGTATACTGAAAGGGTCACACTCGCCTCGCTTGAGGGCAAACTAGTATGATCTTTCCTATAATCTTAATCAATAGTCTCAATTGATTAAGGGTGGTATCCAGGGTGGTATCTGGTAAATTCTAACTGTCCCACGCTGGGACCATGGGTATAAAGAGGAGCTATGCCCAATCTAGATAACATAGAAATCATAGTAGATATGTAATAATAATTCAGAAGTTACTCATTCAGAGTCAAGGTGTCTTCTGTAACTGCCACACCCTCCATCAGTGTTCACACAGAAGAGAGATCTCATCAGTATGAACCCTCGCTTAGGGACTTGTAAATAGCTTAAAGTGTAATTAGATTAAACTGCAAAGATCCCGAGCTAACTAGGCCTGTCATCCAACACCCCACCACCACGGGTGTTCTTGTTGGTGTTGTGTTGTTTTCCCAAACACTAGACTTCAACAACGTAAAATCACTGTGTCACATCACACAGGGCCTTCCACAGGTTGGGACGCTTTGGGCTTGTTTGCTGGACAGTGCTCAGGTGCAGGGAGGGGCCTTTGAGGAAATTTTGCAGGAGTGAAGAACTTGGTCTTTGTCTTTTCGGAGCCTCTGTCTTGGGTCTTTTTTCCCCATGGAGGAATTCTTGTCTTTCTCCGCCTCTTTGATTTGGGGCTTCTTCCTGAGGCCTATACCTGGGCTGTTGGGCTTGGCAGTGGCGGGGGTCTTGGGCGGGGGGAGGGCCTTTCTCTTCTTGACTTTCTGGGGCTGCCCTCTGCCAATGTACCAGGGTCCTCCTCCCCCAGTCTTCTCCTTTAACGGGTGCTTTTTTTTTTTTTTTGGGTCACCCCGCGCAATGCTCAGGGGTTTCTCCTGGCTCTGCACTCGGAATTACTCCTGGCGGTGCTCGGGGGACCATATGGGGATGCCGGGGTTCCAGGCCGGCCGGCCGGCCGCTTGCAAGGCAACGCTCTACCCGCTGGGCTCGCGCCCGCCCCTGGGGGGTTTTTTCAATAAGACCGAGACTCCTACTGTGGTTTGGGTTCCCACTTACAGTGTGGTGGCTCTGTGGTTTGTATCTACATCTATCTCTGCCCCCTGGTGTGGCCCACCCTCCTTACTCCCCCCTCCATCTCTCTCCTTCCCGGCCTTTTCATGTCTATAATCCAAGGTTAAGGCTTTGCCCACATTTGGTACCTGGCATGCCCTTGTTGTGTTGTTCTGTCCATAGATAAGTGAGACCGCCCAGCCCCTTTCATCTGAACCAGCCTCTGCTTCGTCTCTTCACCCACAACAGGCCTTGGGGACTTCAAAGGCTTTGCGCCGTGTCTCCTTGCTTGCCACTGGTCTCAGAACCAGCTTGTCTCTTCCTGACAAACTCTAGTGGTTTGAGAAATCATCAAGAAACTATCTCTGGAGCATCTGCTAGGGGCAGAGCCCCGGTTTAGCAGTGGAGGAAGAAGGCAGGGAGTTGGAATCCACAATCCCAGCCCTCAGAAGCTCAGTCTCTCTTTTGGAAATTTTTCCACAAGGGAACGGTCAATGGAAGCACAAGTTACATGGAGCCAGTGGCCTAGACCAGAGAAGATGCAAACGGGAATGTGACATGACTCAAAGCACGTGTGCTCTGGTGGTCTGGGTGGGTGCAGAGTGGACACAGATTGCCATGTGCTGAGCCTGGGGGTGAGGGCAGGAGAGTCCAGCCACCTGAAGGTTCTAATGAGGGGGACGGTCAAGGTGACCTGGAGAGTGGACAATAGTTCTCTGCAGAGACTGTGACTAATGGGTTGTTTGGTCACAGAATTAAAATGGTGCAGAATTAAAATGGCACGCTGCCTCCCTACAGGTCCAGCTCTGGAGTTGAGGTGACACCTGCTGAGTTCAGGTGAAGACTGGCGACCCTTGGGGACAAGCTCCATGGAACCTGGGGCTTCTGGAACTGGAGGCATTAGAGGTGCCCCTGGGGGTCTTTAGTGCAAGCCTCGGACTATCACCTGTAGATGCCCAGTTTACTTGGAGATATGGAGCAAAGCATTCTGGGCTGTGTCCCCGAGTCTGCTCATTGGCTCTTGGCCACCCTCCCAATGGCCTGAACTGCTGCATATGGGGAGTGTGACGCTGCGTAGCCGGACTCTGGTGCCCGGTGGAGCCCGCTGGGATCAAAGCTGTGAGCTCAGCACAGAGGAAGCAATGGATGTTGACCATCAGCCTGACGTACAGGAATAAACAGGAAAGTCAGTCCTAAAGGAACAGCTGTCACCAAAGGGAGTTGTGTTTGCTCCCTAGTCTGAGGCTGTGGCCTGTTTGCCGGGTGTCTGGGCTAAGGCTCTGTAGGTCTCCATTGACATTCTCCTCATCTGGGAAGGAGGAAGTTGAAGTACAGAGAAGGGAGGATTTAAGTTGTGTTAAAGCTGATTTGATTTTACAGGGTTTTATTATTTTTTTTTATGGTGAGGTGCTAGAGAGCTAGTATAGCAGGTAAGGGGCTTGCCTTGCACATAGCTGACCTGGGTTTGACTCCCAGCACTCCATATAGTCCCCTGAGCCTTGCCGGGAGTAATTCCTGAGCACTGTTGGTATGGCCTCAAAACCAAATTTTGTGAAAAATAATGTTTTAAATAAAAAGAAAATGTAATGAAAAAAGTATATTAAAAGGAAAGCAAGTGTGTTTAGGGTGTAAGACTCTTGCCTTGAGACCGGAGTGATATGATAGCACAGCAGGGAGGGCATTTGTCTTGCATGCAGCCAACACAGGTCCGATTCCCGGCATCCCATATGTTTCCCGAGTATGGCCAGGAGTAATTCCTGAATGCAGAGACAGGAGTAACCCCTGAGTGTCGTTGGGTATGACCCAAAAAAGCCAAAGGGGAAAAAAAGGCTCTTTCCGTGCTTGTGGCCGCCCTGGTTTGATCCCTACCGCCACATACAGTCCCTTGAGCACCGCCAGGAGTAACTCCTAAGCCAGGAGTAGCCACTGAGTATTGCCCTATGTGGCTCCCAAACAAAAATTAGAATAGGAATAAAAGGGGAGACAGAAAGGGCACTGTGTCCCAGAGAGAAAGGAGACAGCCTGGTGGGCAGGAAGGAAGAGACCGTGAGGCGAACACTCTAGGTGGGGCTGCTTGTCATTTTGACACTGTCTTTACAAAGTGCCCTGGCCTGGGGCTGGCGTAATCAAAATCACATGCAGGGCGGAAGTTGCATGCAGCGGACCTGCGTTTAATCCCTGGCACCCCATAAGGTCCCCCATGCCTTCTAGGAGTGATTCCTGAGTGCAGAGCCAGGAGTAAGCCTGAGCACCTCCAGGTGT
Organism: Cryptotis parvus; assembly: GCA_021461705.1. Lineage (NCBI taxonomy): Eukaryota > Metazoa > Chordata > Mammalia > Eulipotyphla > Soricidae > Cryptotis > Cryptotis parvus. The sequence goes on along the minus strand of JAJIBD010038915.1, from coordinate 114,120 downwards.
GGCCCAACGCACCCAGACAGTGCCGTGGCATGGCCCCTTCCTGCACCATCGTGAGGCTGCGTTGCTACCCTCTTACGTGAGAGCCTCTGGCGCCAAGTCAGCCGGGAATCACCCTGGCTTTGGCAAGCCCTTATCTGCCTGCTTCCACGCCCTCATCTGCTGTAGGGGGGCGCCTCATCACCCAGGTCCCTTCCCGTCCTCACTGGACCAGATTCTGTGACTCCAGGTGGGAATATCGCGGGAGGGGCTCAGTAGACCCAGATGCAGACAGTTGGCAGAGGAGCTGTTGCCTGGAAGCCAATCAGTTATTTGCAGTCCAAGCCGCAGGCTAATATGACTCCTTGAGACGGAAGAAGAGTTCAGAAATCTCTGCTCTATGCTGGGCACATACCAGGGCTTGAACCTTGCTGCTGGGCGGGCTCCAGAGACAGCTGGGGGCTTCCTCTGTTCCCCCTAACCGGCTGCTGAGGGCGCTGCAGCCCCAGGACTGTCAGGGAAGGGGAGGGTGGGGAACAAGCCATCACCCCAGAGAAGCCGCAGCGGGTGTGAGCCTGTTTATATAGCACTGGGCCAGCCTAAGTCTCAGATTTCAGCCTCTGCTTTATCTGCCGAGTTTCTCGGCTCGCAGTCCGCAGTTCGTGTTGGAGAAGGGCAGGAGCTGGCTCCAGAGCCTTCCTGGAAGGCTGCTGGACACCGGTCGCCCCGGCTCCTTCCTTCCCATGGGCTCTGCTCTTGGCGCCCTTGGCAGCTCGCTCCACTCTCAAGTCTTCCTCCCTTCCTCCCCAGCACACCGCCTGGCTCTTCCGGGTGGGTCCTGACGACCAGCGTTGGAAGGTAAAACAGTGGGTGGGAAGGGGCTTTTGGGGTCCTGGGCTAGAAAGAACTGGGATGATCCCGACTCTCAGTGGGGTCCGGGGAGAAGGATACAGAGGAGCTATTCGTGGCAAGAGGGGTATGTGTGTGTGTGTGGATCATGCTTACTTTATTTGGAAAGCAAATACAGTTTTACCGCCTCTTGTTTTTATTCCGCACTAAGAAGGGTGGTGTGTGAATGTCCATTTGCCCTGGGGGGTCCCCAGCCCAAGATTAGGCTCCTGGAAGGAGGTGGAGCTCAGGTCCCTTCCAGTCTGGACTGAGTGTCCCCAGTGGCACTTGGGCACCCTCCCAATGGCAGTGACCTGACTGCTGCATGTGAGGCGTGTGATATTGTGTAGCCGGATCCTAGTGGACGGGTGGAAGCTGCCGAGAGGGATCCAAGCTGAGATAAAGCAGCTGGGAGCTGTCTCCTGAGACAAGGGGCAGGACCCGGCCAGTGCCTGGGGGCTTGGCACGCTGCTGGAAAGTGGAGTGTTGGGTGGGGAGATTTTGGGTGGGAAGATTTTGGGAGGTGGGTTCAGCTGCGGAATGTGGTTCTGTTTCCCCAGTTTTGCTGTTGGGAACAGAGATCAGAGAACTGCCTGGTACAGGGACTGGTGGGTGGGCGGCTGGCGAGCTGCCAAGATGGGTCCGTGCAGTGCAGTCAAGCCCAGTGGGCAGGGTCAGCAGGATGGTGGGGTGCCCAGACTGAATGGGGCGCAGTCAGAGGCTGGAGGTGGCTTTTGAAAAGCAATTTGGGGTGGTGATATGGAAGAGGGGAGCAGTGGGGAGTGCTGGGGGCAGCACAGAGAGAGGGAGCGAGGAATCTGGGAGGGAGGGCGGAGTCTTGAGCTATTCCAAGGCTGCAGGCAGGGAGCCTCAGCTCTTGGTAGGGAATAGCCTAGAATAGGGCGGTGAGGGCCTGAGCAGGAAGAGGTGCTGAGAAGTGGTGGGGGGCTGGACCCAGGGCCAGGGGCAGGCCAGCTGCTCTCTGCTAGACGATATCATTCAGGGCTTGAACAATCTGGATATTTTTACAACTCTGGGCATTTCCAAACATGACCTTTCATTGGGGGAGCCGAATATGACTCAGGTGGAACACACACCTTGCTTGCACGGGGCCCCAGGTTCCATCCTCAGCCACACCACCCTCCCCAAAAAAACTATTGATATCAATGGCTACTTCCTAGTAGAATTCTCGTGTTTATACAGATGGCAATCGGAGCATAATTTGGACCTGCTTACAGATAAGAACCTGCCTGTCATCCAGCCTCCTGGTTCTTTCCAGCCCCGAGGCACTGCTCCCACCCACAGACTCTGCTTCTAGCTCAGTTCAGCAATTGCCAGGCTCTGTTCTCCCCTGGAGACTCTGAAATCATGAGTTTGCAGAAACAGAGAAGCCCTGATCTGCCTCACCATCTCCCAGGCCGGCTGCAGCCCGCTCAGGATGCGAGGGAGAGCGTCACTCCTACAAATGGGGCCCCGGAGCGAAACGTGGCTAGAAAATGCAGCAGTTAGTGAGCACCAGCGCAAGGATCAGGTCCGGGGCCCATGTGCCCGTCCAGTGCCCTGGGGTCTGGTGCCATGTTGCCCTGGCTCCTTTTGCCCACTCCTCTGACCCCTTCACCCGGCTCAGGGCTCCAGGAGAGGGATGAGCACGTTGGAACGCCAGCACCAGGCATGGCCCCCTAACTGCACAGCCGACTGGTATCTGGGTCTCCACCCACCTTCCCGCCTTCCCACCTTCCAGAACAGCTAATTCCTGTCTTAGTCCGATTGTGGATTGTGATAACCTTCCTCTCTTGCTCCCTGCATTATCGAAACAAAGGGACTGTAAGAGCCAAAGGCTCAGAGAAACACGGGAGCTCCATATGAAGGCGAATACTGAGCACTTGCTTTAAAAAATAACAACCTTCAGGCTCCCTGTTGTGTAGTTGACGCCATATGTTTACATAAGCAAAAGGCTTGGGTGGTTCCCTTAGCTTTCCTGGAAGGTCCGAATCTCTGTTTTTTTTTTTTTTTTTTTTTTGTGTCAAACACAGTGATGCTCAGGGGTTGTTCCTGGCTCTGCACTCAGGAATTACTCCTAATGGTGCTATGGGATGCCAGAGATTGAACCCAGGTCAGCTATGTGCAAGGCAAACACCCTCCCTGCTGTGCTATGGCTCTAGTCCCTTTTTTTAGATTTAAACTCAAGGGGGCATGGAGAGGGTCTACTAGTCTGAGGTGAAAAAGAGAAAAATAGGAAAGATATACAAAACCTTTATTTTTTTCAAAAGTAAAATACATTCCATGTCAAGGACTCAGGGTAGGCAGAAGCTGTGCTAAAACGTTTATTCTGGGGCTATGGCTTTCTTACTCTTTTCATGAGTCGATGGGAGTAGGTGGTAGTTGAGCTTTGAAAATATCCTTATTTGGCAAAATAAAGAGTTGGCAACTTTATGTTGGTTCCTTAAATTTCATTTTTTGAAATTCTCTGGCCCAAGAAATCTAAGTTTTGCCTGAAGGCCGAACCTTCTCCAAACTGATGAGAATCTCCCTGTCAAAGACTCTTTGGAGGTAGCTCCCTGAAGGCTGTGTTCTGAGCTCATCCCCGCACTCACTCGTAGCCTCGTTGTCCCATTGAGGTGGTGGGAGGTTCCGTCCCAGGGACCAGCCCCAGGTCACAGTTGGTTCTCACTATTCTGCCCTTGTCTGAGGCAGCTGAGCCTGCAGCCTGCCAGCCTCAGTTCGTTGTTTCACCTTCTGTCCTTGCAAAAGACCCAGAGGGGGCTGGAGTGATAGTACAGCGAGGAGGGTGTTTGCCTTGCATGCGGCCGACCTGGGTTCAGTCCCCAGCATCCCATATGGTCCTCTGAGCACCGCCAGGAGTAAGCTCTGAGTTCCTCCAGGAATGGTCTCGAAACCAAAAATAAAAAAGTAAAAGTATGAAGGAGTGGCCAGCAGGTGTCCAGGCTTTCCTGGGCAGGGAGCAAGGCAGGAACCAATAAAGGCAGCAGCAGAGCCTAAAGCTCTTAACCAAAGACAAGCCTCTCCAAACTCCAGAGATGTGAGGGACCAGGATTGAGTCACAGACCAAGAGCAGGGCTAGGGGGTGGCGGGGGGATTGGGCTGGGGCAGAGACAGGTGGCCGACACTGATGGTTCCTGGGCTCCGCCGGTGGTCGGCACTGGCTTGGGTAGCCCTGAGCACCTCCAGGAGTGGTCCCTGAGCACTGCTCCAGGAGTAGCCCCTGAGCACCGCCAGGAGTGGTCCCCGAGAACTGCTCCAGGACTAGCTCCTGAGCACCTCCAGGAGTGGTCCCTGAGCACTGAGTCCAGAATATCTCCTGAGCACCTCCAGGAGTGTTCCCTGAGCACTGCAGGGGGGGTGGGGGTGGGGGTGGTGGTGGTCTGGCGGGTGGGGGGGGGGGGTTGGCCGGCCCAGAATATTTCCTGAGCACCTCCAGGAGTGGTCCCTGAGCACTGAGCCCAGACTAGCCCCTGAGCACCTCTAGGAGTGGTCCCTGAGCACTGAGCCCAGACTAGCCCCTGAGTACCTCCAGGAGTGGTCCCTGAGCACAGGTCCCACAGTAGCCCCTGAGCACTACCAGCAGTGGTCCCTGAGCACCGCCAAGTGGCCCCAAAGCCCCTTCCCCAAACTGCTATGGCAGATCTGAAAGCTGTGGTGGATGAGACCATGTGGGCCTGGTCAGGCCAGCAGGGACAGAGTGTCCATCCCCCCAGGGCCCCCAGGCAGCGCCACTGGGACAGGTGTGAGGTGACAGGGGGTGTCCCCCTGAGCCCGTCTCTGCTCTCCATCTGTGGCGGCCTTGCCAGGAGTCTTGGAGGGGTGAAGTCAGGCACTCGGGATCAGGCTTTGAGGAATCAACCATTCAGCTTGGCCAAGCACCAGCCACTGCATGGCTGGGACCCCGCGGGTCCCCTCTGTGTTGGGGTGAGGCTCTGGGAAGTGGATTGCGGTTCCAGGCTGGACGTGGACCCGCAGCCATAGTCTGGGGCTCAGATTCTTTGCTTGTCACTCAGTCACTGCTACCCCGGGGCCCACCTCGAGTCTCCCTGTTCTCCACTCTCCAGTCAGGAGGTTTCCAGAGCTCTGTCCTGTAAGTTCTGAAAATGGTCTGCCAGCTCCTACTGAGGGGATGGCTGTGCACCAGCTGCTGCACGGTGTGTGAGTGTGTGTGTGTTTGTGTGTAGGGGTAGGAAAGGGGCCTGAGGGGGCGAGAACGGGACTTCTTTCTCAGAGAGCAGCAGATCCTGGGCAGAGCTTGGAGCCCTGTGAGTCCCTCACAGGCCTCAATCGGTGCCTCTGAGGTGTGGCTGGAGCCCTGAGTGGAGAACATGGCCCCAGGGCCAAGACTACGTGTCCACTTAAGAGTCTCCTGAGAAAAGCATCTGCCCGGCTGTCTGCCCCCTCACTCCCATTCTGCCCCCCAGCCCCCAACTCTGGCCACCTCCCACCCCTAGTTTTCCCCAACGCCAACCCTGGGACGGCCTGAGAGGAGTGGGGTGGAGGGGAGAGGGGGGAGCAGGGGACCGAGGGGCTGAGGGCTGCTGCAGGCCCAGCGGGAGGCACGTTTGGAATCTTCAGCATGTCTCTACCTGAAGGCCCACACCACTGCGCCCGTCTGGGCGGAAACGGCCCCTTCTTAGGGGCTGATTTCTGGATCCTTCCACCTTTCCCTTGCCAAGGTGTTTCCCGGGGCCAGCTCGAACTGCACAAGCCCAGGGGGCCCAGGGGCGACCCAGTTAATGATGAGCCACACTTGGTCATTGGAAGAGCCCTGGTGGGCTTCCCGGAGCCTCAGTCTCAGCCTCAGCCTGGCTCTCCCTCTCTGGGCCTGGGCCCATGAATTGGGGAACTCCACATAATGGTGCCCACACCATTATGTAGTGTGTGGAACACACTTATGTAGTGTTCCAGAACCCTCCAGCAGGGTCTGGGCTTTCTGCAGCAAGATTTCTTAAGAGACGCATCCACATTGGATCAATACTCTGGGGTCACAGAGATAGCCCAGTGGTTAGCCGCTTGGCCTTACGCATGGAAGACACAGGTTCTGTGAGCTCCACCAGGAGTGACTCCTGAGCACAGAGCCAAGATGAAGCCCTGAGCACTGCCAGGTGTGACGGCTTCCCACCCTCCAACCTCCCACCAAAAAACACTGAGGAGTCTCCTGGCAGGGCACCGCCTGGCCCACTGCTCACTGGGTCGAGGCTGCCTTTTGGGTTGGTTTTGTTTTGTGGCCACACGCCGCCATGCTCAGAGTCCACTCCTGCCTCTGAGCTCAGAGATCACTCCTGGCCTGTCAGGGAGGACCATCTGGGGTGCCATGGATGGAATGCTGGTCAGCTGTGTACAGTCTTTTGGCCTTGTGGCTGGTCTTTATAACCAGTGAAATTAGAAAGAAAACTCATGGAATTGGGGTGCAGCCTCTGAGAATCAGCATTTCCAGTTACCACTGGGGAAGCCCAGGCTCAGAGAGGGTCAGTCCCTCAGGCCCGGCTTCTTCCCCTGAACCGTGGCTGCCCTCCCTGGGACCTGGGAGAGTTGCTTTTTGCACATTTGACCCAACTCTGTCTAAGGCTCAGTCGGGCCTCGATGGTGGACTTCAGTTGATTCTGAGGCTTTTCAGAAAGAACCCAGCTGGCTTATGTGAGGGTGAGAGAGCCAAGAAGGAATGGGGTCAGGCTGGGTTTAGGAGAGCAGCGGCTTCTGCAGGGTGGAGCCAGCTTCCTGCCCCACCCAGCCGCCGGGAACGGTCCTGAGGGAGGGTGTGGGAGGCTCAGGAGCCCCACAGCAATGATTGATGGGCAGTTTGAAAGGGGGAGAGTCCAGCTGGGAGTCTCGCTGACCTCCCTCGGCGATGGAGAAAAAGTCAGACAGAGGAAGCGCTAATTTGATCTGGGGGACGCGGCAGGCTGTTATCACTTGGCTGGGAAGAAGACAGGCACTGCGCTGTGTCTGGGCGTCTGTCGCCAGCCCACCCCTTCCTGAAGTGCCTTCGGCTGGGGGCTGCCACTTCTGGGTCAGTTCTAGGCCAGGGTTGAAACCCTCCTCTCCCGAAGCGCGTGGGCTCCGTGGAGTGCCAGGGACAGTTAAGCCTGTGCTAGGTCTAGTCACCCAGTGGGAAGGGTTGTCCGTGAGCCGCAGTAGGAACCAGGAGCATCTGCTCCAGCCAGAGAGGACAGACAGAAAGAGACTGTCCTTAAAGGGGCCATTAGCTCAGGGGCTTGGTACCAGGAAGGTGGCTCTGACCTCAGACCAGAATCCTAGGCCCAGAGATCTAAATGTTGTAAGCAAAGGACTCAGGGCCTAGAACAACAGTACAGCTGGGAGGGCCTTTGCCTTACACACAGCCAACCCAGGTTCCATCCCGGCATCCCATATGGTCCCCGAGCACTGCTGGGAGTAATTCCTGAGTGCAGAGCTCAGGAGGAACCCCTGAGCATTGCTGGCGTGACCCCCCCAATAAAGCAAAAAAAAAGAAAGAGAGAAAGCAAGGAAGGAAAAGAAAGAAAAAGAAAGAGAAAGAAAGAGAAGGAAGGAAGGAAGAAAGGAAGGAAGGAAGGAAAAGAAGGAAGGAAGGAAGGAAGGAAGGAAGGAAGGAAGGAAGGAAGAAAGAAAGAAAGAAAGAAAGAAAGAAAGAAAGAAAGAAAGAAAGAAAGAAAGAAAGAAAGAAAGAAAGAAAGAAAGAAAAGAAAGAAAGGGAAGGAAGGAAGGGAATGAAAGAAGAAAAGAGAGAAAAAGAGAAAGAAAGAACAAAAGAAAGAGAGAAAGAAAAAAGAAGGGAAGAAAGGGAAGGAAGGAAGGAAGGAAGGAAGGAAGGAAGGAAGGAAGGAAGGAAGGAAGGAAGGAAGGAAGGAAGGAAGGAAGGAAGGAAGGAAGGAAGGAAGGAAGGAAGGAAGGAAGGAAGGAAGGAAGGAAGGAAGGAAGGAAGGAAGGAAGGAAGGAAGGAAGGAAGGAAGGAAGGAAGGAAGGAAGGAAGGAAGGAAGGAAGGAAGGAAGGAAGGAAGGAAGGAAGGAAGGAAGGAAGGAAGGAAGGAAGGAAGGAAGGAACTCTTACTTGCTTTCCAAAGAGTGGGCGACAGAACAAAGAATGCTTCCCTTTCCCAAACAATGCCTAATGTCTGTCCTCCTGGGAGACATCTCGGAGTTTTGTCTGCCTGTGGGCCCCGGAGTTCTGGCTCAGAACTCCCCAGGCTGGTGTCCATGCTGCTTGCCTCCCACCTAGCTCAGCTGGGTGGTCCCTTTCTCCTGTGGTCAGCACCCTCCTAAACGGCTGAGGAACTATTCTTCATGGAGGAGTGGTCATTGTGGAGTGGTCATCGCAGAGTGGTCATTGTGGAGTGGTCATTGCAGAGTGGTCATTGCGAAGTGCTCATTGCGGAGTGCTCATTGGGGAGTGCTCATTGGGGAGTGCTCATTTCTTCTTTTCCCCTTTGGGCCACCAACCCATGCTCAGGGCTTACTCCTGGCTCTGTGCCAGGAACCATTCCTGGAGACACTCAGAGGACCCTATGGGATGCCGGACTGAATCCAGGCTGGTTGCGTGCAAGGCAAGCGCCCTCCAGGCTGTGCTCCCGGAGCTAATTTCTGACCCTTGCTGTCATTCAGGGTCTCAAAACTCGCCTCACTGCTCCCTCAGCCTCACTCCCTCCACCTCTTCCTCCTTCCCCCTTTTCCTCTGCCTGCCTTTCTGCATCTCGACCTTCCTTGCAGAGCCTGGGTCAGATGCTGGGTCCTGCCAGGGCGCCTGCTCTGACCTCTTGGCATCCACCAGGACATGTTAATGCAGGAATTCAAATCAGCTTAAACTCCAGAGGGAACTTTATTCAAAGGGTCAGAAAACTGGCTGGACCGCAGGAGCATGCTCGCACCGGAAACCAAGGCCACAAGTATGGCTGCGGTTCCCGCCGTGGTTTGCTCCCGTCTGCCCTATGACTTCCCGCCCTCTCTCCTGCCTCCCTCAGAGGACTGGCCTCCCCTGCCCCTCTGGAAGCCAACGGGGAAGCTCTGATCTCTTTTCTCTGTCTTCTATCCCGGGAAGGATTTGGGCTGAGCCCAGGTCGAGAGAGCCACTAGGTTTTAGGTACACTGTGACTGTGTGTTTGGGGTGTGTGGGGTCGGGGAGGAAGGTTCTAGAAGTGGTTTGGTGTTTTCCATCACATCCCTCCTTAGGACAGGCCTGGCCCTGATGGAGCTCTGGCGTCTTAGCGCCCTGATGACAGACTGACAGGCAGCCCCCTCTGGGCTGGCGTCTTGGCCAGGGCATGTGAGATCTGGAACCTCTCTGCCGCCTTCATCTGATCAAACCCCAGAGCAGAGATCAATTACAGGGCGGGTTTGTCTCTCCTCTCACCTCACCTCCTAAGAAGGGCATGAGGGGGAGGCCCGGGAGGGAGCCCGTGGTGGTGGGGGCCCAGCACTCAGCCCCTCTGGCCCTGCTCTGAGGGCTGGGTGGAGCGGAACGTGGACCCGAGCATTCTCGGCTGCTCTTGTCTCACTCCCTCAGAGCTTGGGAGGTTGGGGGCGTCCCAGGGGGAGGCAGCCCTCGGGAGGCCCAGAGCCAGGCTATTTCTGTAACACATCTGTAGCCAGCCGCAGAGAAGGTCAAATTCTGGGCGCGGGGCTGGAATGCAAGGGGCCTGGCTTGGGTGAGGGGGAGGTGCGGTTTCACCCTTTCTGGCAGCTTTGAGGGTCCCTGCGGCAGGGTGTGTGTGGTGGGGGCGCCTGGTCTTGGTCTAGACGCCGGGCGCGGGGGCTTTCTGCAGCTCCCATAAGCGGGCGTGTGCCAGTCTGCAGAGGAGTCCTGCCAAGGCATCAGGCTCTCTGCTATTGGGGAGCAATCGGGGTTGGTGAGGTAGCTCTGAGGGCTGCACTACAGGCCTTGGATGCGGAAGTCCCTAAGAATGAGCCCCAGCACTTCATGGTTCCCTGGCTAAGCACTGCCAGGGTGGCCTGAGCCGTCCCCTTCAGTGTTGCTGGAGTCCAGTGTCAGGGTCCCCCGGCTCCGAGCCCTCCAGGGGAGCAGGTCAGGCAAGGTTCTGTGGGGAGAAAAAGAACAGTGCTGGGTGGTACCAGGCCCCCAGTCCCAGGCATAAGCAGTGTCAGGAGGAAGCTGGGTTGTGGGGGACGTGAACGTGGTTTAGCCCAGGGCCCCTTACTCACCTCGGCCCCTTCCAGGCCCTTCTGGTCCTAAGTGGTCTGAGACTCCTGCTCTTTTGGCTTTTGGACCACACCAGGTGATACTCACGGCTTACCCTCGGCTCTGTGCTCAGGGATCACTCCTGGTAGGCAGAGAAAACCATTTGGGGTGCCAGGAGTCGAACCCAGGAGGACCACATGCAAGGCAAGTGTCCTACCCGCTGTGCTATCTCTCTAGTCTTAGAAACTTTTTCTTAATGAGGGTCCTCCAATTATATGAGCTTTAAGCGCCCTCTATCTGGATCTGTCCCTGTGCCTCTGTGGACCCCCCCATACCATAGCTCTCAGATGTGCTCTTTATACATCCTGTCCCTGCTCTCTGCTGTATGACATCCTCACACGTGCTTGTGTTTGTGTAGTTTGAGGCCACACCGGCAGTGTTCAGAGCTTGCTCCTGGCTCTTCTGCACTTGGGGGGTCACTCGGGTGCCGCCTGCCTGTGTCTGGTCACAGAGGGACCCCTCACCCAGTCTGACCCTGCTTGTCATTGCCCGCCGTGGCTGGTGCCCCCTCTGGAGCTCGCCCACAGCTGGTACCCGAGTCTCCTCCTTCAGTTTCTCTACCCCTGATGTTATTAACGCAAAGTGGATTCTCCTGTGCTAGTGGGTGCTTGAGAATTGTATGAATGAATTACATACAAAACTCAGACAATTGACAGTTTACTGTACAGATGATTCCAAGTCCCTTTCCAAATGTCTAGCCTCCTTCTTACCCAAATTCCTCCTCCTGTGAAGGAATTCCTGGTGCTGTCCCACGCAGTCTACTCACATCCCACAATGGTGACCCGGTCCTGTCCCTGTGCTGCTCTCTCAGTGCCTGCCGCTGGGCCTCCCAACTGTACCCCAGCGGTCCCTGTTGTCCTGTCCCGGCCTTCCCTAGTCTCCAGCCTGTACACGTGGGTGAGACTCCTGTGCTCAGTACCTTGCCCTCCCACTATGTACTGCCGGTGAGAGAGGGAGGGAGCCGGCTTAGGGGGCAGCTGGTGAGAGAGAGAGAGAGAGAGAGAGAGAGAGAGAGAGAGAGAGAGAGAGAGAGAGAGAGAGAGAGAGAGAGAGAGAGATTGTCTTTTATTTGTTGCCAAATCCCGCCCCCAGGTGTCCCCTTCTCTACTCTGATTGGCTACCTATTTCATGGATGTGATTGGCTACCTGTGACCTGGTGCTTTCCTCCTTAGCTCCTGCTGTGTCAATGCCACCCCCAGAACCACCTTCCCTTTAACTGGGTATGATCAGACCTGGGAGAGCTCCTCCTCCTGGTGTGTTCAGCGATGCTCTAAGGATCCCTCCAGAGAGCCTCTGTGCTGGCAGTTTTGACCCTATGACTTGGGGCACGGAGACCCCCTCCCTGCAGATGGTCATTGCTCTGAGGAGGAGGAGAAGGATGCAAAAGCTTGACGGTGGCTCTCAGGTGGTCTGGGCGCCATCTTTATAGGTTACTCCTTCAGGATGCCTTTTTCAGCATCCGTCTTTTTGTATCTAAGTGCTGAGGGGTTTTGCATCGAATTCGAGCCGTGGTTCCTACGAGACAGCGGCTCTGGATGGCAGCGCAGACAGACATGGGGCTGGTGGTTGGCCGAACGTTTGCCAGCTTCCAGGACCGTCCCCAGGTCCCTCCTGGTATAATCCCGGGACTCCCCTGAGGGGGAAAGAGAGGCAGGAGAGGTGAGGTCACACCCCAACCCCCTAGGGGTGTGCGTGGAGCTAGGACGGGAACTGGGGAGTCTGACTTCAGAGCCAACCATCTCCCAGCCAGTGTGGATTCAACTCCGTAAAAATAAACCGGAGGATTAGCGAGAGAATTCTGAGTTGCACAACGAAGGTGCAGTGGGAAGAACAGCCTCGGCTGGGCCTGGGCTCTCAGCCCAGCTCTCCTGCTGCTGAGGGGCGTCGCCCTGGGCCACTTACCTGACCTCAGGTTCCTCTGGTTCAGTGCCCGGCGCTCTGCAGCCAGTCATCCCTTCGGAGGTGAGGCCGGGGGCCGTTCCCTGGCTTTTGCTGTGCCAGTTGGCAAGCCCTCCACAGGAGGGTGAGGCATAATTTGGGAGTTTAGCATGAGTTCTTTTTTCACAAGGAAAATGCCTCAACAAGCCCTCCGAGTCCTCTGGGCCCGACTTCCTGTGGGCCGTGTGTCTTCCCGCTGCCTCTTGGGAACTGCCCGGAACTGAAGGCAGGGCGGGCTGTAGGCTGGGGGGCCTCTGGCTTTGTTCAGGCATCTGTCACCCTCCCCTCCCAGTTCTGCAACTTTTTTGGTTTCTTTTCTTTTCAAAACAAGGATATTGTCTTGCACAACCCCAGTACTCTGTTTTCTAATGACTCTAGAAAGCACTGACGTCCCCTGGTGTCCCCTACACGGGTATCTTAGTGGCACCAAGGTGTCCCCTACACAGGTGTCATAGTGGCGGGTGGCTCAGGCTGGACGCTGCTTCTGGTTCCTTGTGGTCCCTGTGCTGAGGCTGCTGAAACTGGGGAGTTTCAGTTTCTTCCTCTTCCTCTTGGCCCTGCTGGGGCCTGGCCCCCAATCCTCCTCCTCTTCTCCGCTGCCTCAGAGGGAGGAGTTGAGCTACTCAACTTAGTGCAAACTTATACATTTGATATGTAAAAAAAAAATTAAGGCAGGAATTTCACGAGGCAACAGATGTCTTTCAGGAGGCAACAGATGTCGACATTTGGGGTTTTTTGCTTTTTTGGGTGACACCAACAATGCTCAGGGGTTACTCCCTGGCTCTGCACTCAGGAATTACTCCTGGTGGTGCTCAGGGAACCCTATGGGATGCCAGGGATTGAACCTGGGTCGGCTGTGTGCAAGACAAACGCCCCTCCCTGCTGGAATATGGCTCCAGCCCTTTTTATGCTAGATAGAATATATGAATTAAACTGCCTTTGTTTGGGGTCCACACTTGGCAGGCCTTGGGGGATCACTCCTGGCAGTGCTCAGGAGACCATGTGGTGCTAGGAACTGAAACCAGGATACTACGTGTAAGGAAACTGCTCTACCACTGAGGTACAGCCTTGGCCCCAACGTTCTGTTTTGTTTTTGGTGTCATACCTGGCATTGCTCAGGGGGCAACCTGTACCTCTGGGCGGGGACCCTGCCTTGACTTCACATGCAAAGCTCACCTTGTATGTGTTCAACCGTCTTGCTGTCTCTCACAAACTTTTCTTTTTCCTTTGTTTTTTGGGTTATACCTGGTGACGCTCAGGGGTTACTCCTGGCTCTGCACTCAGGAATTACTCCTGGTGGTGCTCGGGCACCATTTGGGGTGTTGGGGATCAAACCCAGGTCTGCTACGTGAAAGTCTCTGCTATTGCTCCAGCCCCAGTGAGTGGGCGTGTTTGATGCCACAAGCAAGGCACGCGACCTTCCTCCTGTACTATCTCTCTTGCTCTGGTCCATATGGGTTTGGGGCATTGATTTTCACTTTAATAGATTTTGCAGTGAAGTTAGATCCCCTTGTAACACTTGGTGCCGGGCCCTCTGAATGGGTTCCCTCCCTCCCACCATCCTATCCTCAGAGCTAGGGGGCACCCAGCCAGAATGAGGGAGGAGGAGGAAGGACAGGGACAGAGAAGAGGAGGGAGGGAGGGAGGGAGAGAGGGGGAGGGGAGCAAGCCCTGGACTCCTCCCCTGCTGCCTCCACGTGAGTTCCACTTCCTGCCTGGGAGCAGCTGTTTTCTCCCCCTTTCCTCATTAAATGTGCCATCTAATTGGGTCCTTGTGGTGTTTCATCTCTCCCAGCTTCGTGTTATCCCTGCATCAGTCCTTAGTGAAGCTATTTGCACCCATCCTGGGATCCTCTTCCAGTTCTCTTCTTGGCCACTATCCTGAGAGTGACACCCTGAGCTGAGTGAACCCCGCAATGCAGAACCCAATGACACCTCCTCTGGGGTGTCACCAGATCAGCTGTCAAGGGAATCTGTGGTCTCCTGACCTCCCCTGCTGTGACCCATAGCTCAGGCCATCTGCCCTTTCAGCCCCTCAGAGCTGAGTACAATGAGGGTAGAATCCCTTTCACTGGTGACCTCGGACCTCGAAGAATCAAGTGAGATCACGGGCAAATGCTGCATGTGATGGTTGGTTTTGGGGTCACAGCCAGCTGTGCTCAGGGCTTGCTTCTTGCTCTTTGCTCAGGGATCACTCCCGTTAGGCTTATGAAGAACCACTGGCAATACTGGGGGATTGAACCAGGGTTACTGTGTGCAAAGCAAGTACATTAACCCCATCTCTCTAGCCGCATCGCACTGTTCATGAGAGGCCAAGCTGGGCTTAGCAGCCTGTGGGCCCACCCCTGGACTTGTCCTGCTGGGGTTCCCTGTTTGAGTGCTCAGGGGATCAGTGCCACATCAGAGACGGGCTCTGGGGGTCAAACTGCAAGGCTCCTGGCTCTGCACTCAGGAATTACTCCTGGCGGTGCTCGAAGGACCATATGGGATGCCGGGATCGAACCTGGGTTGGCCGCATTCAAGGCAAACACCCTCCCTGCTGGACCATGCTCCAGCCCTCCTCCATCCCTGCTTTAAACCGGCAGTAATCAGAGTCAAGCAGGTCTGTGGGAGAAGTTAGAATTGGTAGCTCTGCTCCCCAGCCCAGCCACCCAACACTCCCGAGGAAAGCATGAGGGGAGGAGATCAGGACTAGGGTTTTGAATGTCTCGATGGAATGCTTTGCTTTTCCATAGCTTTTGGGGGTGTAATTGATTTACAACAAACAGCATGTATTTAAAGTACATTTCATGTGTTTTAGGAAACCAGGATCATCATTGAAAGACACCACACATATCCATCACTCCCATTTGTTTTCCCACTGCTTTGAAATCTCTCCATCAGTCCCACCCCATGCAACCTCTGATCTGCCTTCGTGTGAGATAAATCAGTTCGCATTCTTTAAGTTTTAGCGAAGGGGATAATATGGTATATATTTTTATTTGGCCTTAGGCCTGACACACAGCATCATGATTTTGAGATTCATCCACTTTGGTTTCGGGAGCCGTAATTCATCTCTTTTATGGCCAAGTTGCATTGCACTGTACAGATGCAACGTGTGTTTTTGTGTTGATGTGGCATGCGGGCTGCTGGCTGTTTGGAGCTAATAAAATGAGCTGCTGGGGACACTGTGTACACGTCTTGGTGTGGGCACAAGCTTTCATTTGGGGAAGTGGGTGGGTACATTCCTAGGAGTCAGTGGGTTGTATGGTAGTGGCGTACTGGAGCTTTGAATAACCTGCCAAATGTTTTCAAACCGGATGTACCATTTACATTTTCACCAACAGAGGGTGAGTTCTGGTTCATGTAATGTTTGCTCACTTACTGGGTTAATCTTTTCAATTCAGAGACTCCAGGGTGTGTGTGTTATGGATTTGTGGATTTAATTTGCATTTCAGCATCTTTTCATGGGTTTATTTTCGTGGCATATTAACTTTGGTGAAGCGCTAGACCAGAGAAATAGTATAAAGGTTAAGGTGCTTTCGTGGGACTATATTCTTAACCTTGGTTCAAATCTCAGCACTGCCAGGTGTGGCCCTGAACATCACAGGACGTGTAGCCCAACCCCCCTGAAGGAAGAAATTAGTTCCCTTTGTATTTTCCCCTGGCTGGTGGCCATTCAGAGCTTATTCCTGGCTTTGTCCTTAGGGGTACGGGCAGGCCCGAGGGAGCCTCTATGGTGTCACAAATCAAACCCAGGTTGATAGTGTGCGTGCAAGGAAAGTGGTTTCCCTTGTGCTATCTCTGACCCTTTTATAAAAATTCTGTTGCTTTTCATTAATATTAAATGACAACATTAAATATTAAATGAATATATTGATATATTCTATGTAAAAGTCTTTTGTTTTATGTTTTGCAAACTATTTTCTTAGTTTACCTTTTTTTTTGTTTTGTTTTGTTTTTGGGCTACACCTGACAGTGATCAGAGCGTACTCTTGGCTCTGTGCTCAGGAATTAATCCTGGCGGTGCCTGAGGGACCATATGGGATGCTGAGATCAAACCTGGGTCAGCCTTGTGCAAGGCAAACATCCTCCTTTCTGTTATATCACTCAGATCCTCTGATTGGTCCTCTTATAAGCCCTTATTTGCATGCCCTGTTCGATTGGTTTCCCCAGATCCCATCATTTGCATAAGGTCACGTATGCCATCTTATTACATATACTGTCTTTTTGGTCGGATGCAATCTGATGCCTTTTTTGGCTCACACCCAGGGATGCTCAGGGGTTACTCCTGGCTCTGCTCTCAGGGATCACTCCTAGCGGTTCTCAGGCGAGCATATGCAGTGCTGGGGATGGAACTTGGGTCAGTCGCATGCAAGGCAAATTCCCTAACCACTGTTTCATCACTCCAGCACACCTTTTTATTTTTCTATTTTTTGAGGGGCACACCCACTGTTTCTCAGGGTTCACTCCTGGCAGGCTGAGGGACCATATGGGGTGTCCAGGATCAAACGTGGGTCAGCTGTGTGCAAGGCACGTGCCCTGCCCACTGTACTCTCTCTCTCTCTCTCTCTCTCTCTCTCTCTCTCTCTCTCTCTCTCTCTCTCTCTCTCTGGGTCCCTTTTGCTTTTGCTAACAGCATCTTTTGAGGGACAGAATAATTTTTATGAAGTTCAATGTCTTGCTACTTTATAATTTGCATATTTTGTGTCATATTTAAGAACTCTGCCAAACCCAGAGTCACTAAGATTACTCCTTGGTTATCTTCTAGAAATCTTATCGTCTTAACTCCTAAATTTGGGTCTTTGTCCATCTGGAGTTAATTCTTTTTTATGCTAGTTGCCTGGTTTTGGGTTCTTTATTTTACATATATGGAGCTTTACTTTTTTCCAAGCACTGCGTGCTGAAAAGCTGCTTCCTCCCATTGAATGACCTTTATAGCTTTATGAAAAGCCAGCCCGACCTTCTAAGTGATGTGCTAAATTGTTCGTGGGGGAGGGGGCGTGCAAAACACTTGTCGAATGTAGCTGTGGTGGCCGCAACCTGGTTGGAATCCCACCAAGTGGGGTTTCCTGAGCACAGCCAGAGCTCACTCCTGAGCACAGAGCCAGGAATAGCCCTGAGCACTGCCAGGTAAATAAAGAAACAAGTTGTTAATTGCTTGCTACAGCGTTTCATGAGTGATCCTGCCTAATCATTTATCTCTCCTTGTCTCATTATGTTGATACCGCAGTATCTTGAAGACTAGCTTTATAACAAGTTTTGACACTGGCTATCAAAGTCTTCCAACTTGATTTTTCTTTTCTCTTCTCTCTCTTTCTCTTCCTCCTCCTCCTCCTTCTCTTCCTCTCTTCCTTCCATCTTTCTCTCTTCCTTTATCTTCTTGCCTTCCTTCCTTCATCTTTCTTTCTTCTTTCTTTCTTTCTTCCTTCCCTTCTTTCTTTCTTTCTTTCTTCTCTTTCTTCCTTCCTTCCTTCCTTCCTTCTTTCTTTCTTTCTTTCTTTCTTTCTTTCTTTCTTTCTTTCTTTCTTTCTTTCTTTCTTTCTTTCTTTCTTTCTTTCTTTCTTTCTTTCTTTCTTTCTTTCTTTCTTTCTTTCTTTCTTTCCTCTCTTTCCTGGCTCTGCGCTTAGATATCACTCCTGGTGGTACTCAGGGGACCACCTAAGCTCTGCTGTGTTCAAGGCAAGGGCCTTAACCCATGTACTATCTCTCCAGCTCCAATTTAATTCATCTTTTCCCAAAGTGTTTTGGTTATTCTAGATCCTTTGTGTTGTCATATGAATTCCATGATTAGCTTCTCAGTGTTTACAAAGAACCTTTTAGGATTATGTTGAAAGAAATGTGTGCAGAGTCATCTTCATAACAATATTGAGTCGTCTGGCCCGTGAAAATAATATAGCCCCCTTCTACTTCTGCTTTAATTCCTCTCAGCAGTGTTTCATAGCCTTTCGTGTAGGCCTTACATTGCTTTTGCTAAATGTGTCTGCAGGAACTTACATGTTTTATGCTATGTGAGAGGTGCTTTTGGTTTTTTGAGGGGAACCACACCTGGGGATGTTCTGGGACTCACCCCTTCCTGCCCTATGCTCAGGCTATGAGGTGTGAGGAATCCAAGGTTTCTACATGCAAAGCATATATTCTAGCCATTTGAGCTATCACCTAGTCATAAGTGGTATTTTAATTTAATTTAATTTTTTTGTTGTTGTTTTGGGGGCCCTACCTGGCTCTGCACTCTGGAATCACTCCTGGAGGGCTCCAGGGACCATATGGGATCTGGCAAGCATGTACTACTGGCTGTACCTTTTCTCTGGTCCCAGTATTTTTATTTTCATTTTTAAGTGCATTTTTATTTTTACATTTTCTTTATGTCCTTTATATTTTTGGTCCCAAGGGATTGAATTGGGGTTTCATACATGTGAGGCACATGCTCGACCACTCTGCTACAATGAGCTTTGAATGGTCATATTTATTTATTCATTTGTTTGTTTGGGTCATACCCGGTGATGCTCAGGGGTTCCTCTTGGCTCTGTACTCAGGAATTACTCCTGGTGGTGCTCGGGACTGTATGGGATGCCGGGATCGAATCCGGTCGGCTGCGTGCATGGTCAGCGCCCTCCTTGCTGTACTATCACTCTGGCCCCTAAAGTGTGTTTTAAAATTCAGTTTGGGGCACACACCATGGTGGCATCGTCCACACCCCAATCAGGGCACATAATTCCTCTTCCTTATGCATTCTCTCCTCCCCATAGTCCCCAAAGAAAACCGTTTATCCCCCCTCTCTCTAGTGGAGCTCACTCTCTCTCTCTCTCTCACACACACACATTTATTGGCTCTCTCTCTCTTACACACACATGCACACACACATACTTTAGTAGAGCTCTCTCTCACACACCTTACTTTAGTGGAGCTCTCTCACACACACACTAATGGAGCTCTCTCTCTCTAAAACACACACACACACTTTAGTGGAGCTCTCTCACACACACATTAGTGGAGCTCTCCTCTCTCTCTTTCTCTCTTTCTCTCTCTCTCTCTCACACACACACACACTTTAGTGAATGGGAGCCTGGAAATGGGTTGGCGTGTGGGGATTTGCATAACAGGCATTTGAACAGGCAGGTAAGAGTATTAGCATCTTCCCCTGAGTCCATCATCACTGCAGCGCCCCTGAGCCTGCAGAGGCCTGGAAAGGTGTGGAAGGGGGTTCTGGAAGCCCCAAAGTCTGATTTCCTGAGGAGGACAGGAGCAGGTGGGAATGCAACATGGCCCCCTTTAAGAGACCAGGCCCACCAGCGGGGAGATAAGATTAGTCCCCCTGCCCCCCTCCAGGTGGGCCACAGTGCCTGGAAGATTGACAGACAAACAGGAACCAGAGCGATAAGCAGGAAGGGGCCTAGACCCAGGCTGGCAAGAGGAGGGGCAGCCAGACCAGGGTTTAGGACCTAAAGGAAGGGAGAATGATGTGGGTACGCCGGAGAAAGGGCACGTGTATTCCCTATGTCTGGCACCGTTAGGATTCAGGTTTGAAGCCCTATTGGATTGTACCGGGAGGCCTTAGGTTCTGGACACGGTCAGTGAATAGGTTTCCGAGCTCTTCATGTCCAGTAAATTTTCTAAAGTTGTATTTTTTGGATCACAACCGGCTGTGCTCAGGGGCTACCCTGGGCTCTGCACTCAGAGATCTCTCCTGCGGTGCACAGGGGACCATACAGGATGCCGGTCAGATGAGTGCAAGGCAAACGGGCACTATTGCCCGCCCCTGTGAGCTGTGGGTATTATGCTCCGTGAGGTGCTGTGATATGCAGTCTGCAGACTACCTGCTTTCGCCCCAAACTAGAAAACTGGTGAGACCCATCCTGAAAAGCCGGGATCTGCTAATTTGCACACATCTGCATAAATTTGCATACAGCCTACACAGGCTACTTTCCTGCCGGATTAAGACTCCCCAACTCAGTTGTCTATTTTTAAATGGATAAAGAGTCTGTACTCCTTTCTGCTTCCTCAAAGAGGCAACCATTATTCCTGTAATTGTTTGGGGGCACAGCAGGCAATGCACCGGGGTCACTCCTGGCTCTGCTCTCAGGAGTTACTCCCGGTGGTGCTCAAGGGACCTTATGGGATGCCGGGGATCTTGGCTGCTCTCAGGGCAACCACCCTTTGCTGTAGTATCGCTCTGGCCCGTATATCTATAACTCTGGATACAAAAAGAAATCCCACCTGTGGACACCGTTTGCAGGAGTCAAGCAACCCGAAGCCTTTTCGCTACTTTGTCTCTGACAGTGTTCTCTTCCTTCTCCTACTTGAGTGAGGCAGGGAGTCCACGAAATGCTCGGAGCCCACTAGGGGAAGAGACCGGGCCCCTGAGAGTCGCCTGCGAGCCCCTGCCTCGGAGCTGTCCCAGGCCCAGGGATGCTGCTCCTAGCCACTCCCTTTGTTCTCCCTCCTCCAGGAATAAATAAAACCCTCCCCTCCCCAGATCCCAGCTCCTCCATTGGCCTGCGGGCAAATATTTCATAATGTGGGTTCATCCAATTGGGCACCGTGCCAGGGCCCAGTGCCCTCTGGTTGTGCGTGAGCTCCAATCAGGCGGGGCTGCACACGGGAGGCGGCGGCAGTGCTCAGGTGGGTGGTTTCAAGGCCAGTCATTGCTTTCCGGGTCTGGGAGGCAGGGCCGAGGCTGCCCGGCGCTGACAGGGTTAAGGCCAGCCGGCATGTGTGGCTGTTAATGATTGCTGCCCACCAGGGACCGGTGAGTATTAAAGAAAACCCGTGCCTGCTCTGAGTGTGACGGGAGTCAGGGCTGGACGCTGCAGAAGGACAGCTGACAAGAGCTAGTGCGTGAGTAGGTGTCTGTCTGTCTGTCGGTTGGTCTGGGTATCTGGGGATCGGGCCAGCGAACTCAGATACTCAGATAGCAGGTTTTTGTTCCTCTCAAATGCAAATTCTCAGCTGGAGGCCAGATCTCCCTACCATTTCTCTTTATTCGCAAGAGATCTTGGGGTGTTTTGGTGCCGGTGGAGGTGGGGGGCTGCAGGACAGAGCACAGAAGTCAGAGATTTGGACCATGGTGTGTCCGATACTGAGACAATGGTTGTGTGTGGACACGCTGTGCACCAGGCCGGAGCCGTCTCTGACTGTTCTCAGGCCATTGTCTCCAGAGAGGGGCTCCCGGCTCCCGCCAGCTGTCCCGGCAGAGACGATGCAGTGGGGAGACTGTGAGCAGGTGTGGGCAGGTGCAGGACCCCAGGCCGGCTGAGGTGCGGAGAGTTACGGGCGGGCAAACTCATAACTCCTCCCCGGCAAACATGTCATTTGGGAAGAAGCAGAACCAGTCTTCCGGGTCTGCATTTCTGTGGTCCCCTTTGCCTCGACTTCCCAGGCAGGCCCCTGGCTCCGCCGCTGTCCCAGATGTGTGTATTTCTTGGGCCCGAGTCTGTCTGTCTGTCAGGTTGCAGGGCGTGCAGATCAGTGTCTGTGCTTTGTGAAGGTGGCTGGGCCCGACCCTCTGTGTGGTAAGAAGAGAAATGAGACCCCGTTGGTTTCTGGTAGAGATACCACCCCTGACCCCCTCTGAGCCAGGCCAGGAGACCCTTCGTGTCGCCCCTGCCCCCCTTCTCAGGAGAAGACTATGGGATTCCTGATGGTGCTGTGCAGTGCCCAGGGCCCAGCACGCTGTGGGGGGGCGACAAGGCAAACGAGCCCAGTGGCCGTCCAGCCCAGGCGCTGCTCTGGATGGCGTGGACCCGGGAGCTGAGGGAGCCCAGGCGGGACTGGGGACAGTGCGTACGGTGCCCTTCCCAGCCCAGCCTGTCAGAGCGAGGGCTGCCGGCATGCTCCAACAGGTGAGGCAGGTTCACCTGTTCTACATGTGTCACTTATCCGGGCCCGGCCCAGCACAATTTCAGGGACCTCCTGGTCTCCAGCTGCAGGCTTCTGTGGGGTGAGGGGTGGGGGACCCCTTCTCTGCTTCCTTTCCTTGCCACCCTGACCCCGGCCTGGCTGGGCCCCCGCCTGGGCTCCTGGCACAATGTCCTTCCTTTCCCTTCCTCCAAGCCTCTGTTATGTCCCAGCCAATCCGGCTCAGGTGATCAATGGACACGCTCTGGTACCCACACTTCAGGGGGCTGCTTGTTCAGAGATAGGTTATTTCCTGGTGCAACGGCTCCGGGCCTGGTGGGGACAGGGTGGGATGGGAGCTGCAGGCTGGTTCGCCCAGAGGTTCCTGGTGGTGGCCTGGCCACTCTGCAGAGGGGCGTGTAGAATACCTCCTCCTCCTTCCTGCACTACCAGCTCTGTGCCCTTTCTCTTCTCTCCCACTGCCCCCCATTCTGTCTTTTTTGTTTTATTATGTTACCGTGCAATAGACCATTACAAAGCTGTTCATAATTGGGTTTCAGTCATACAGTGTTCCAGCACCATCCCTCCATCAGTGCACATTTCCCACCACCAATGTCCCCGATTCTGTCCCTGTCTCCTCTCTCTCTCTCTCTCTCTCTCTCTTTCTCTCTCTCTCTTTCCTCCCTCTCCCACCCCTTCCCTTACACATTGTGGCTTACAGTACATACACTTAGGGTTATCTATCACGTATATCCCTTTACCTATGTTCAATGCTCAGTTCTAGCCAGGCTTTACCGTTCCAACTATTATTAGCACCCTGGTCCCTTCCCTCGCATCTTACCTAGCCTCTGACCCCCACACACTTGTGGCAGATTCCAACCACTGACAAGTGCTCCTGACCCCTGTTTTGCCTGGCCTTGGGTATTAGCCTCATACTTTTATTTTTATCCCGCAACCCTCCAGGAAGGCTAATGCAGAGATGCTAAAGCTATTGGTTGTCCATATTAAGTTTTCTTGAACTTGGGAATGTGTCATTTGATTTTATCCCCTCCTTTCTTTTTTTGCCTATTATGTTGTGGTTGAGCTGCCTGGGGCACACACCTGGGAGAACTGACGATTGGGGTGGTCGTACCAGTGACACGGGGCAGAGCAGGTGCTCAAATCCGCAAGGCAGGCACTGACCCTGAGTCCCTGCGCCTCCCAGACCCCGGCCTGTTGTTAGCAGCAGTTTTCCCTTTCATCGTGGTGGCTGAGGTCTCCTGGCACCACTGACTCACACCCCTCCCAGCTGGTGCCACTCACAGCTGGGCATGAAATATGAGAGCTGGAAGTCGGCTTGGACAGTGTCTAGTGTGGGTGTTGGAGGGTGCCAGGTGCGGTGTTGGAAGGTGTCTAGCATGGGTGTTGGAGGGTGTCAGGTGCGGGTGTTGGAAGGTGTCTAGTGCGGGTGTTGGAGGGTGCCAGGTGCGGTGTTGGAGGGGTGCCAGGGCGGGTGTTGGAAGGTGTCTAGTGCGGGTGTTGGAGGGTGTCAGGTGCGGGTGTTGGAAGGTGTCTAGTGCGGTGTTGGAGGGTATCAGGTGCGGGTGTTAGAAGGTGTCTAGTGCGGGTGTTGGAGGGTGCCAGGTGCGGGTGTTGGAAGGTGTCTAGTGCGGGTGTTGGAGGGTGTCAGGTGCGGGTGTTGGAAGGTGTCTAGTGCGGGTGTTGGAGGGTACGTCGGGTGTTAGAAGGTGTCTAGTGCGGGTGTTGGAGGGTGCCAGGTGGGTGTGGAGGGCTGGGGTGTTGGAGGGTGTCAGGTGCGGGTGTTGAAGGTGTCTAGTGCGGGTGTTGGAGGGTGTCAGGTGCGGGTGTTAGAGGTGTCTAGTCGGTGTTGGAGGGTGCCAGGTGCGGGTGTTGGAAGGTGTCTAGTGCGGGTGTTGGAGGGTGCCAGGTGCGGGTTTGGAAGGTGTGGCGGGTGTTGGAGGGTGTCAGGTGCGGGTGTTGGAAGGTGTCTAGTGTGGGTGTTGGAGGGTGTCGGTGGGTGTGAGGTGGTGGGTGTTGGGGGTGCCAGGTGCGGTGTTGGGGTGTGGGGTGTTGGAGGTGTTAGTGCAGGTGTTGGAGGGTGTGGTGCGGGTGTTAGAGGTGTCGTTGGGTGTTGGAGGGTGTGGGGGGTGTTGGAAGGTGTCTAGTGGAGTGTTGGGGGTGCCAGGTGGGGTGTTAGAAGGTGTCTAGTATGGGTGTTGGAGGGTTCCAGGTGCAGGTGTTGGAAGGTGTCTAGTGGGGTGTTGGAGGGTGCCGGTGGGGTGTTGAAGGTGTTGTACGGGTGTTGGAGGGTGCCAGGTGCGGGTGTTGGAAGGTGTCTAGTGCGGGTGTTGGAGGGTGTCAGGTGCGGTGTTGGAGGTGTAGTGTGGGTGTTGGGGGTGTCGGTGGGGTGTTTGGGTGTTGGGTGTGGGGTGCGGGGGTGTTGGAGGTGTAGTGGGGTGTTGGAGGGTGCAGGTGGTGTTGGGGTGTGGGGTGTTGGAAGGTGTTAGGGGTGTTGGGGTGTCGTGGGGTGTTGAGGTGTTGCGGGTGTTGGAGGGTGCCAGGTGCGGGTGTTGGAAGGTGTCTAGTGCGGGTGTTGGAGGGTGTCAGGTGCGGGTGTTGGAAGGTGTCTAGTGGGGTGTTGGAGGGTGTCAGGTGCGGGTGTTGGGTGTCTAGTTGGGTGTTGGAGGGTGCCAGGTGCGGGTGGTGGGAAGGTGTCTAGTGGGGTGTTGGAGGGTGCCAGGTGCGGGTGTTGGAGGTGTCAGGTGGGGTGTTGGAAGGTGTCTAGTGGGTGTTGGAGGGTGTCAGGTGCGGGTGTTAGAAGGTGTCTAGGGGTGTTGGAGGGTGCCAGGTGGGGTGTTGGAAGGTGTAGGCAGGTGTGGAAGGTGTTAGTGCA
This sequence comes from Cryptotis parvus, assembly GCA_021461705.1. Taxonomy (NCBI): domain Eukaryota; kingdom Metazoa; phylum Chordata; class Mammalia; order Eulipotyphla; family Soricidae; genus Cryptotis; species Cryptotis parvus. The sequence continues at coordinate 89,413 of JAJIBD010038915.1, read as the reverse complement.
GGTGTTGAGGGTGTCGGTGCGGGTGTTGAAGGTGTCTAGTGCGGTGTTGAGGGTGTCAGGTGCGGGTGTTGGAAGGTGTCTAGTGGAGTGTTGGAGGGTGCAGGTGCGGGTGTTAGAAGGTGTCTAGTTGGGTGTTGGGGGTCCAGGTGCGGTGTTGGAGGTGTCTAGTGCGGGTGTTGGGGGTGCCAGGTGCGGGTGTTAGAGGTGTTGCGGGTGTTGGGGGTGCCAGGTGGGTGTTGGAAGGTGTGGGGTGTTGGGGGTGCCGGTGCGGGTGTTGGAAGGTGTCTGGGGGTGTTGGAAGGTGGTCTAGTGCAGGTGTTGGAGGTGTGGGGGTGTTGGAGGGTGTAGGTGCGGTGTTGAGGTGTTAGGTGTTGGAGGGTGTCGGTGGGGTGTGGGGTGCTAGGGGTGTTGGGGGTGCCAGGGGGGTGTTGGTGTTGGGTGTTGGGGGTGAGGTGGGTGTTGGGGTGTTATGCGGGTGTGGGGGGTGAGGTGGGGTGTTGAAGGTGTCTAGTCGGGTGTTGGAGGGTGCAGGTGCGGGTGTTGGAAGGTGTCTAGTGCGGTGTTGGAGGGTGCCAGGTGCGGTGTTGGAAGGTGTCTAGTGCGGATGTTGGAGGGTGTCAGGTGCGGTGTTGGGGTCTAGCGGGTGTTGGGGGTGCCAGGTGCGGGTGTGGAGGTGTCTACGGGTGTTGGGGGTGTGGTGCGGGTGTGGAGGTGTCGTGTGGGTGTTGGAGGGTGTCGGTCGGTGTGAGGTGTGGTGTGGGGGGCAGGTGGGTGTGGAGGTGTTGGGGTGTGGGGGTGCCAGGTGCGGTGTTGGAAGGTGTAGGTGCGGGTGTTGGAGGTGTCTAGTGGGGGTGTTGGGGGTGTCAGGTGCGGGTGTTAGAGGTGTTGTGGGTGTGGAGGGTGCCAGGTGCGGGTTGGAGGTGCGGGTTGGAGGTGTAGGCAGGTGTTGGAGGGTGTGGGGGTGTGAGGGTTGGGTGTTGGAGGGTGTAGGTGCGGGTGTTGGAGGTGTTAGTGGGTGTGGGGGTGAGGTGGGGTGTTAGAAGGTGTCTAGTATGGGTGTTGGGGGTAGGTGCAGGTGTTGGAGGTGTGCGGGTGTTGGGGGTGCCAGGTGCGGGTGTTAGAAGGTGTTAGTAGGGTGTTGGGGGGTGCCAGGTGCGGGTGTTGAAGGTGTTAGTGCGGGTGTTGGAGGGTGCCAGGTGCGGGTGTTGGAAGGTGTCTAGTGCGGGTGTTGGAAGGTGTCTAGTGTGAAGGTGTCTAGTGCGGGTGTTGGAGGGTGTCAGGTGCGGGTGTTAGAAGGTGTCTAGTACGGTGTTGGAGGGTGTCAGGTGCGGGTGTTGGAAGGTGTCTAGTGCGGGTGTTGGAGGGTGCCAGGTGCGGGTGTTGAAGGTGTTAGCGGGTGTTGGAGGGTGCCAGGTGCAGGTGTTGGAAGGTGTCTAGTGCGGGTGTTGGGGGTGCAGGGTGTTAGAGGTGTCTAGTACGGGTGTTGGAGGGGTGCCAGGTGCGGGTTGGAAGGTGTCTAGTGCGGGTGTTGGAGGGTGCAGGTGCGGGTGTTGGAAGGTGTCTAGCGGTGCTGGGGGTGTCAGGTGGGTGTTGGAAGGTGTCTCGGGTGTGGGGGGTGTCGGTGTGGGTGTTGAAGGTGTTTAGTGCGGTGTTGGAGGGTGTCAGGTCGGTGTTGGAGGGTGTCTGGTGCGGGTCTGGGAGGGTGTCTGGTGCATGCTGTAGAATGTTCAGGCATGGTTGTGTTGGCGTAGCCACCCCTTGCTACAGTGGCCAGCATGAGTCAGGAACTGCACTTTTTTATTTCTTTTGTATTAAAAGGCAAACAGTTGCCAACGACTGGTGGTGACTGGTTCCAAGGGTGGCCATGAGGGCGGAGAACATTAGCCCCTTTCGAGCAACGTGTGGGCCCCGCGATTCTCCCTCAGTCCTCCCCAGCTTCGCCATCGGTGTTACAGCCTGTCACTTTGGGGTAAACTGAGACCAAAGAGTTGAAGGAACTCCCCGAGACTCGTGCTGACCGGCCAGGGCGGCCTCACTCTGTCTTCAGAAGCTCCCCCGGCTCCTCCAGCCCCTGCTCTTGCCCTCTGCAATAGGAACACCCGGGGTGTCCCTGCACTCCGCATGGGCTGGGGGCGGTAGTGACGGTGGGCTCAGCCTAATGACTGGCTCCGCTGGGGCCTGTGTCCCATCCCTGCAGACCCCAGATGGCAGATGTAGGGCCTCTGCTCTCAGTCATTGGCCAGACATGGGGGTGGGGGAGGGCGGGAGATCCCAGACTCCTTATTTCTGCAGAGGGAGCACGGCTGGGGGAGGGCCCCCACCCCCAGCATGAGCGTCTCCTCCAGCCCCAGCCAGGCCCCTTCCCTGATTGATGGCTGTCCTCTCCCCAGACAAAGCCTCTTCTGCTTTCAAGCTTATCGGAGTCTGGCTGACCCAAGGGGAGGGGACCCCACCCCCAGCAGATGGAGGCTGCCCCGGTGTCCCCGGCTGAGAGGGGTCAGAGCCTGGTGTCCCTACTCCTGCACTGCCACTCGGGGGTCCCCAGGCCCCCTGCCACCAGCCAGCCTCCCCACCCCCACTATGCCCGTGCCAGGGGCTGGCGTCTGTGGGTGACCCACCCCACACGGGTTCCCAGAGAGAGGGCACAGGGCTCTCTCCCATGCTCTAGAGCAGCACAGAGCCAGGCCCCCAGCATCAGGCTAAGTTCCCCCTGCCCTGTCCCCTGCCGTGTCCCCTGCCTTGTCCCCTGCTCTGACTGGTGCCAAGAACTGAGAAGGTCCAGCAAGGGCGGGAGGTGGCTCTGTGAGGTAGGCACACCCAGCAGTGCTCAGGGCTTACTCCTGCCTCTGTGCTCAGGAGTCACTCCTGGTGGCCTCAGGAAACCAAACGGGGATGTTGTGGGATCAAACTGGGGTCAGCAAGGTCAGTGCGCCCCCGCTGTCCTACCACCCCAACCCGGAGTGTTTCTCTTGCCTGCCATTTGGGGTCCTAGAGGGTGGCCGCGAGATGGCATGGATGGCCCTCAGCCTGGGTGGGGGCACCCTGGGACTGGGCTCTAGCCGGTCCTACCAAAACCCCTTGGAGACCTTCCTAAGTGCTGGCTGTCAGGAGAAGCAGCTGCCCAGGCACCTGGCGTGTGTCCACCAGCACTGCCAGGACCTGCGAGCCCATGCTCGCCCCCTGCTGCCCCTGCAGCCTGGGCCTTGGCACCCTGAGGTGGCGGCAGGAGGGGCCTCAGCAGGCGTGGGGGGGCATCTAGGGTGCTGACAGGACAGAGCCTGGCTGCAGGACTCCCCCAAACAAAGACCCTTCCCAGGGGATGGGGGTGCACTCACGGCTGTTCTGGGGGATTCCGAGAAAAAATCTGCTGAGCTGGGAGTGAGGAGTCTGGGAACAGCTGGGCCGCCTCAGCCTCTGAAGGGCACGTCTGGGCTGGGGTGTGGAGCTGGGGGCCGGGCCGGTGTGAGGACCCTCACTGCTCCTCCTGAACTCCTCCGTGTCAGGAGCAGCTCTGGGTCCCTGAGGGCCGGGCCCTGCCCTCTTGCTTGGGCTTCTGTCTGGCTTTGCTGGACCCCGGGATTCTGAGAGCCGGGCAGTGTAGGTCTATGTCCCCTCCTTCTAGTTCTCCTCCTCTCTCTGCTAATAGCAGTGCCCAGGCCAGCACATGGGGTGCTGGAACTCAGCCTCTAGCCTGGCACAGGCTGTGAGGGGAAGACCCTCCCCACACCTGCAGACCTCCGGGTCAGTTCTTGGAATGGACTTTGGTGTTTGGACAGCTAAGGAGTAGCCACCCCTGGGCCACAGTCAGTGACTAGTCCACCAGCAAGGATCCTGTGGAGTCCTGTGGGTACAGCAGTGTATCCGGGTCACACAATAGGGGAATCATGGACACTAGCCAGGAAAGTGCTGGGCTGCCTAGGAGCCTGGTAGGCAGAGCTCTACCACCCAGTAAGGGAGTGTCAGTGGTTTCATACCTGACAAGGTTAGTTCCATCTTCACTCCGGTTATCTTTGCTTCCTGGAGACGAATGAAATTCTATAATATGAAATTCTGTAATAGTTTATTTTTTATTTTTATTTTTATTTTATTTATATTTTTGCTTTTGGGGTCACACCGGCAATGCCCTGGGGTTACTCCTGCAGTACTGGGGCACCTTATGGGATGCTGGTATCTAACCAGGGTCGACCACATGCAAGGCAAATGCCCTCCCTGCTCTATCACTCTGGGCCCTCTGATTGGTCCCTTTATAATCCCTTATTTGCCTCCCCAGTCTGATTGGTTCCCCACAGCCTATCATTTGCATAAAGACACATATGCCATCTTATTGGTCTGATGCACTCTGATGTCTTTTTGGCTTTTTGGGTCATAACTGGCAATACTCAGTGGTTACTCCATGCTCTGTACTCAGGAATTACTCCTGGAGGTACTCAGGGGACCCTATGGGATGCTGAGGATGGAACCCCAGGTCATCTGCATGCAAGGCAAACACCCTCCCTGCTGTACTATTGCTCTGGTCCCAAAAGTCAGTTAGACTTTGAATTATCCAGCACTGGCCCAAACACAGCAGGAAAAGTCCTTGTGAAGGTCCAAGATCTGTTCACATTTTCTCCACTTCATATGCACATACACACACGCAGAATATTCTTACATATACATGTATGTGCACACACATGTACATCTAATAAATATGTGCAGTAAATTCACACGCACACACAGAGCGCTCTACCCCACCTACAGACACACAAAGCCCCTCCCCTTTCCCTACCCAGGGGCTGTCCCTGCCTAGGGTGGACTAAGAGAGGCAGATAGAGCCTTGGGGGGCTGGGACAGAAGGGGGACCCCGAGCCTTGGGGGGCTGGGACAGAAGGGGACCCGAGCCTTGGGGAGCTGGGACAGAAGGGGGACCCCGAGCCTGGGGGAAGGGGACCGGCCTTGGGGGCGGGCAGGGGGGCGAGCCGGGGGCTGGGGAGGGGCGGCCTGGGGGCTGGGACGGGGGGCCCCGGCCTGGGGGCTGGGAAGGGGGGCCCCGGCCGGGGGGCTGGGCAGGGGGGGCCCGGCCTGGGGGGGTGGGGGGAGGGGGGGCCCGGCCTTGGGGGCTGGGACAGAAGGGGGGACCTGGCCTGGGGGGCTGGGCGGGGGGGACCTGGCCTTGGGGGCTGGGACAGAAGGGGGACCCGAGGCCTTGGGGGGCTGGGACAGAAGGGGGACCCCGAGCCTTGGGGGCTGGGACAGAAGGGGACCCCCGAGCCTTGGGGGCTGGGACAGAAGGGGGACCCCTGTGTCTGCCCCAGCTCTGATCTCCAGTCCCTTTGCTTCCTGTCCAAAGCCGACGTGATGCTTAGGGCAAATTCTTGGCTTTCCCTGTCTGGCCATTATCGGGAAGGAAAACATGTCTGTACCCTGGCGGGTGGGAGAGGGGCTTGAGAGAGGCGGCCTGGAGCAGGGAAGGGCAGCGCCCGCAGGCTGCCCCTCCCAGGCCCTCTTCTCTCCGGGAGTCTTGGGCTTGCAAGTGTTCTGAGCTTGCTTGAGGGGGCCTGATTGTGGCCATTGGGGAGTTTCTGGGAGGAGACATATAGGGCAAGAGGAGAGCAAGGACAAGGACCAGGCTGGCATCTGGGCCTTGCTGCAGGAGCCTTCCCGCTGCAGGCACCTAGAGGTGCTGCCCAGACAGGAGCGTCTTTGTGCTTTAGGCTGTGTGGCAGGACAGAAGGACTCTGGGGACAGGTTGGGGAGAAGTTGGTTAGAAAGGACTCCGGGTGGCTGGGGACCTCTGAGTCGGGCCGTCGGGTTTATGGGAATGTAAACCTGGTGGGTTTTCATTGGGAATGAACGTTGGAGTGACAGTGCCCCCCCCCATGCTGACTCCCAGGGGGAGGCGGACGGCAGGAGCCAAACTTCCCCCGTGCTCCCCTGCTCTGTGGGTGGCAGAAATACTCCCTGGCTTATGTATGGAATTTGCTAGATGGGGGGAGAGGGAAGAGCAGGGGGAGAGAGGGCAGAGGCAGGGGGAGAGAGGGGAGAGGCAGGGCCCTCCCTGCCCCACCCCTCAGGCTGTGCTCCTGCTCCGCCCTTCGCCGTCCTCTCCGTCATGAGCTAGAATATGCCAAAGCCAGTGCTTGTGGGGTGGGGAGACCTGGCCAGGGTTACTTCTCTGTCAGCAGATTCAGAGGAACTGTGGAAATGGAGCCGCTCGGTGTTACCCAGAAGTAGAGCAGGTGCTGGAGGGACGAGGGCAGATTTTTCTACATTGGTTCTCTGTTCAGATCACAGTGTGAGTTCTGGGTGTCCAGGCTGGGTGTGCATGGGTGTGTCCGCGTTTCAACAGCTACACGTGCCATGCACAGGGTCCTTATGGGCAAAGGCTCATGAAGACCCTGTGGATTTGCTGCTTTGGCCGTGTTGGGCCCAGAACCACTCAGGTTGGAGGCTGACTAGGAGACCAACGGCGCCATAATCTCTGTAGTAAGAGTCTAGAACTCAGGAAGGCCGGAACTGGAGGAGAAGACACGGAGCACCAGGTTAGGAGATGCCAGGGTTGGAGCCATAGGCCAGCGGATGGCCTTGTCTTGTAGGTGGCCTTCCCGGGTTTGATCCCCGGCATCCCAGAGCAACCGTCCCTGAGCACTGCTGGAGTGAGCCCTGAGTGCAGCGTCAGGAGGAAGCCCTGAGCACTGCTGGGTTTGGGGCACCCTCCCTGCCTCTCTGTGTGGAGGCAGATGCTGTTGGGTTCTCCCCAAACGTCTGCACTACCAGCGCCCCTACTCGCCGCCCTGTTCTCCCCCAACCCCCTCCCGACTTATCCCGAGATTGTTTCAGTGCCTCCAGCATCTGGCCTATTTCTAGATTTATTTGGAAGGAAAATGATCATAGCTGTTTTCTCTGACGTATTAAGCATTCCACAATTTGCAAGTTGACAGCTATCATTCCGTAGACTTAGAAGGCACCTCATTGGCAATGGGAGAAAAAAACAAACAGGCAAACCCAGGACCCAAGAAGCGATCAGCTGCTAGTTTTGTCTGGGGGCTGGACCTGAAGGCTGAGAACTGCCACATTCTCTCTCCCCAAGGCAACGCCTGTGTAGGTGCAGGCAATAAGCTTCTGGATACTGCTCTGGGGTGTCCTTGCTGCTGTCAAACGAGTCTCCTTGCTGCCCCAGAGTCCTGGTCTGGGACAGGCATGATTCCAGAGGCCCAGCTGGAGACCAGGTATTCCGGACAGGTCTGGGCTTCTCTCCCTGCTTCCCTTCTCCAAGGCTCTGCATCTGTTTCCAGAGGGAAACCTGCCATTCTGGGCAGCTTAGCGTGCGGGAGAAGACCCCCCATTAGGCTGGGGGCTGAGTGAACATGGGCTTGCCTAGGGCTCGGCAAGCAGGAAGCCCTGAGGCCTCCCTCTAGAGGGGACGTGATATCACTTGCAAGTGAGGCAAAAGCTGGAGGTGGCCCGAGCTCAACTGGAAGAGAAAAGGGGATATTTTTGCTTCTGGAGGAAGGAACTCATTTTCCCACTGCTCCTCCACCCTCTCTTTCGGTGCCAATGAGCTTAATTTTCTTCCTCTTCTAATGAAGATGGAACCAAGCCAAGTTATATTTTCACCCAGACAGGGGAGCTGGGTGAGCAGATGAGGGGGCAGAAACGGGGCTTTTCCGCATGGAGAGGAAGTAATTAACTTTAAGAGAGCAGAGATGGGGAAGCCCTGGGTAATAGAATTTTAAGTTCTAAGTGTGGGTGGTTCAAAGCAGACTCAGGGGACCAAGGTAAAGCATGTAACTAGCAAGTACAAGGCCTGGGATTGGCTCCTCGGACGTCTTGGCCCTGTAAGCATTGCTAGGTGTGGCCCTGGTCAGCCCCAAACACCACTGGTGTCCCCCTACCCCGAGAGAGCATGGAGTTTCTGTTGTTCATGCGTTCAGTCGTTTCGAACCAAAAAATATATCGGGAACTCTGTGCATGCGGGACCCTCCACCGGCATCAGGGAGTGTCCGGCTCTCCCTAACAGGGGCCAGCACGCGGCTGAGGGATGGGGAAAGTGTCTTCAGATGTCACTCTTGTCCACAGGACAAGGCCTAAAGTCCCACTAAATGGGTGACTCTCTGACAGTCAGCATTTAGGACTGACCCTATCAGCCAAGCCCAGCTCTGTCTGTCTGCTTGTCTCCTCTTGGATTAGACGAGCAGGAACTGGAGCCATGGTGGAGCGGCGGGGAGGGTGCTTGCCCTGCTTGTGACCAATGCAGGCTTGATCCCCAGAGCCCATGCGGTTCCCGAGCCTGCCGGGAGTGCTCCCTGAGCACGAGCCCAGGAGTCAGCCCTGAGCACAGTCCAGTATGGCCCAAAATTTAAGCAAAGGAAAAAACCCAAGCAGAAGAATTTCCATTGACTTTTCCCAACACTGACTGCAATGTTGCCTGACCGAGCTCCGTCTTCCATTTAAACCCCCTGACCGAGCTCCGTCCTCCTGTTTAAACAATTAGATGAGCTCCTCCCTCCTCATCTGTTGTGACGTCACCGGATTGCCATAGCAACAGACTATGATGGCACCAGAATACCCAGACTGCTGGGAAGAACCACACTGGTCGGGAGAGATTCTATCACCTGAAAGCAAAAGCGATACAAAATCAAAAGCCAGAGAAGCTGACATTTGATTTCGCGCAGAATAAGATGCCGTAGCCCTGAGCGTTTGCCCAGAGCCCTCCCCAGCATTCCCGGCTCTTCCCCGGGCCAGACCAGAGGAGGCAGGCGACGGGGTGCTGACCTTCAGGGTCCCTGGAAGCCCCAGGCACCCGAAACCTGGGGGTTGGAGGAAAAGAAGAGCTGGAACCCTTTGAGCCTCTGCAGAATTCAGGGAATGACAGTGAGGCAAACCTCAGTGCCCTGAGCAGGTCGAACCATCTCCAGCTGGAATTTATTCTATGGCAGCCAAAAACAAAAAATTCAGAAATAAACAGGCAGTGACCCCCGCCCTGTCCCGGACAAGCCCCGTTCGCTCCCCTCTTCCTGCAGACACTGGGAAATAGCTGCCCTTCAGCTTCACCCCAGCTCAGAAGCCTGGTCCTGGCCCCCTGCCCTGGACCCTGGACAGCTCCTTCGCATGTCCCAGCTGCCCCTTATGCTGCGGAGCTGCAGCGGGCACTTTTGGGGCGCGGTGCATTCGTTGTGCTCTGGCCCGTGAGTTGGAAGAGTGGGCACCGGGCAGGCTGAGGGGAGAAAGGCAGGAGCCCCCACCCCCAGAAGCGGGAGTGGATGGTGTAGCTCCCGGCTGGCTCGCAACTGGCAGGAGGGCCAGGAGGAGGGGGCAGCTGTCTGGCTGCAGGTCGCTGGCATGAGCGTCTGCCGTGCAGATGGGACGCAGCCCCAGACAGCTCCGCCTGCCGCTCCCCGATGTCCTTAGCTCGCGGAGGTCGGTCAGCCTGCAAGTTGCACACACCTGCTCCACGCCCGGCTCTTCCATTCCTGCCTTTCTCCTTGGGGACCCGAGCCGGGAAAGCCGCGTCTCCTGCTTGGCTGCCCGCTCGGGGCCTCTGCGGGGCTGCGACCCACCACCCCTTAGGAAGTGGCAGGTCTTGGGGCGCCGGCCCCGCCTCCACTCTGCCTTGGACCCCCAACCCGGGGCACCAGCCGTGTCTGTGCCGCCCCGTTGCCCTGGATCTTGGCCTCACACTCCTGGCCGCGCTGGACTTACCGTTGGAGGGATGAGAGGAGCAGGGCGGCTCTCTGGTCCCCTGAGGCTGCTGATTGCGGGGCAGAGCTGCCAAAACGATGCTGAAGTTTCGGGCTGACCGGCGGGTGAGGTAGGGACCGCTGCTGGGGCCTGGTGCCAGCCAGAGAGGCTGGAACTTCTGGGGCTGGGTCCTAGGGCCTCCGGCAAGGGGCCTGCCCCGCTGACCTGGTCGAGGCGCCGGAGCTAGGTCAGTGGCTGCTGCATTGCAGTGCCGTGAGGTGTTTGGAAATGGGTCGCGTGGGGATGGAGGGAGGGACGTCATGTGGGGGGGCGCCGGCAAAGGGCAGTGAGAGGGGGGGCAGGAGAGCGGCTGAGGGCCGACAGCCTGGGCGTGTTGTGCGTTGCGTCCGTCTGTCCTGCCTGTTTGTGTGTCTGACTGAGAGGTGCCTGCAGGAAGGTGTCGCCGCCTCAGCACAGACAGGTCACAGAGCAGAAGGACGTAGGGGCAGGGGCCACCAGGACGAAGCAGAGACTTGGCACCACGCAGACTGCGTGTTCCCAGGGACCAAGGTCACTGCAGCGGTGCTTCTTCAGGGGTCCCCAGCGAATGAAGGCGCCTGTGCTCAAGGAGGCGGGGAGGGAGGGGGACGCAGGGGAGGCCCGAAGTGGGTTGTCCTAGGACGGAGATAGAGCCTGAGGCGGGGACACCCAGGTCTGGGTCCTAAGGCTCGGGAGCAAACCCTCAGATCCCTGCACTGACTGTAGCTGTTGCTGTGGTCTTCAGAGTCTGCGCTGCTCTGACAGAGGGTCTCTAGCCTGTGTGGGGCCGTGGAGTGAGTGTTGGACAACAGTAAAACAAGCCTGAACGTGCCTGGACCCAAAAGTCTAACTCAGACACATACTGAATCCGAGGCCTTTCTGGCAGCTGTTTACCTGGGTTGCACCTTTCTGTTTTGACTGTTGGGTCAGGCCCGGCAGTGCTCAGAGACTCCTGCTGGCTCAGCATTCAGGGGGCACTGCTGGCAGTGCCAGGACTCGAACCCGGGCCTTCAGCTTCACCCAGGGGAGTCTGTCTCTGCATTGCGTTTGTCAGGTGAAAGGGTCAAGACAAAAAAAAAAAAGATTAAGAAGCCCGCTTTCGTGTGTGGTCTTTTTATTTATTTATTTATTTTTAGGGGAAGGGCACACCCAGCAATGCTCAGGGGTCACTCCTGGCTCTACACTCAGGAATTACTCCCGGCAGTGCTTGGGGACCCTATGGGATGCTGGGGATTGAACCCCGGTTGGCTGGGTGCAAAGGAAAGTGCCTTACCTGCTGTGCTAACACTCCGACCTTACTGTATGTGACTTTGGGTTTCATCTGCTCATGACTTGTTTGAAAGCTGAAACATCCCTTCAACCCTAACCCTATTATCTTCAGCTTGAGTGAACAGTTCAAAAGCCAGGGAAGGGTCCCGAACTGTTGAGATGTTCTGCAAAAGGTGACTGTACTTCCCCGGCTGCTGACAGCCTAGGTTCTGGGCCTGTGCCACCACGCCAAGACCTGTCCTGTCCTGTGGGAGAACAGGACAGGACAGGACACACTGCAGAAAGCTCCATCCCGGTGCTCGTTGGGGTGACTGAGCCTGCCCTGGGCTCTGGCTATATCTCTCCAGAACAGTGAAGCAGAGCCTAAAACTCATCCTACAGTCCTGCCCTAGGCCCGGGGCGTCAGGTGCTTGAGTCTCCCTCTAACATTCTTGCCAGATTCTATTTTCCTTTATTTCTTTCTCTTTTCTTTTTTTGGGTCACACCCGGCGATGCACAAAGGGTTACTCCTGGCTCTGCACTCAGGAATTACTCCTGGCATTGCTCAGGGGACCTTATGGGATGCCGGGATGGAACCTGGGTCAGTTGCGTGTAAGGCAAATGCCCTCCCTGCTATGCTATTGCTCTGGCCCCAGATTACATCTTTCATGGCCGAAAATTATGATTTTTATAGGGGCCACACCCAAGAGTACTTGTGGGTCTGGAGTCTCCCCCAACAATGCTCAAGCCAGCAGCTCAGTGCTTGCTCTGACCCGCTGGTACTTGGGGCTACCACGGCTATATCCTGCAGTGCCAGGAGCCACCAGGGCCACACCCAGGGGTGCCCGGGAAGCCAGGCAGTGCTGGGGATTGATTGAACTCAGAGCCCCACGTTGCCAGGCGAGTACTGCACCCCGGGCCTTGCCCGTATCCTCTAACCCCGGGCCTTGCCCGTATCCTCCTAACGAAAGAGATGGAGCTCCTGGAGTTGGGGGCTATGCTGGGCTTTTCTTTTTTTTTTCCTTTTTTTTTTTAAAGTATTTTATTATACCACCGTGAGATATACAAATAAAAGATATACAATTAAAAAGTTCATGTTTGGGTTTTTGGTCATACAGTGTTTCAGCACCCGTCCCTCCACCAGTGCCCATCTCCCACCACCAACATTCCCGGTTCCCTCCCCCTTCCCCAGCCCTCCTCCATGGCAGGTTCTTTATTTCTTTCCCTTTCTCTTTCTCTTTTCCTTCCCTTCCAGACTATGGATTACAGAACATACATTAAAAGGTTGTCATGTGTATCCTTTTTGCCTCTATTTAATGCTCAGTTCTAGGTTGGCATTAGTACCCTCGACAATTATTAGCACCCTGTTCCATTTTCTGTCTTACCTAGCCTCTGACTCCCACACGTTTGTGATAATTTCCACCTTTGACAAGACCTCCTGATATATGTTTCACTTGACCTTGGATATTGGTATCATAATATATACATATATATTTATGCCATGCAAATAAATGCAGTCATTCTGTATCTGTCTCTCTCTGGCTAATTTCGCTCCAACATAATCTTCTCCATGTCCATCCATTTATAGGCAAATTTTATGACTTCATTTTTCCTAACATCTGCATAGTATTCCATTGTGTAGATGTACCAAAGCTTCTTTATCCAGTCATCGATTTTCGGGCACTCTGGTTGCTTCCAGATTCTGGCTGTTGTGAATAATGCTGCTATGAACATAAAAGTAGGGATGGTGTTTCCACTGCGTATTTTTGGTTTCCCAGAGTAGATTCCCAGGAGTGGTATGGCTGGGTCAAATGGGAGTTCAATTTCTAGTCTTTGGAGGAAAGTCCATATTGTTTTCCAGAAAGGCTGTACCAGCCGGCATTCCCACCAACAGTGGATGAGTGTCCCCTTTTCCCCACATCCACGCCAGCACTTGTTGTTCTTGCTCTTTTGAATATGTTATGCTGGGCTTTTCTGAGGCTCCAAGTTCAATGTCTAGCACCAAGTGCCCCCTGGGCACATCTGGGTATGGCCCCACAAGAATGAAAAAAAAAAAGCTGAAAGTAAAGAGCTGGACTCTGAAGCAGGAGAGGAAGCGTCAGTGGTCACCAGCCTGCAGTGGGGGTGCTGAGGGGAGCCAGGTAGAGACTCACGCGCTGGAAGTCTTGTCCTCACACCAGACACGCTGAGGGAGCCCCCCAGACGGGCTCCGAGGCTTGGCCCCACCTCAGACCTGGGAAAGCGTTTGCTGCAGATGGGTAAAGGTGTCTCCCTTCAGTTCGGACTCCTGAGGCCCCCTTAGCCCCTGCTGGGGGATGGACACCAGCCGCCACCCTCTCAGCCTGTCCTGGGCTGTTCTCCCATTGCCTTCATCACAGCAAAATCTCGTGTTTGTTTCCACAGCCACCATGAGAGACGGAACACGTTTCTGCACCCAGTGACCGGGACAGGTTCGGAGGAAAACCACAAATTTGACTTGAAAGCGTGCGTTTGCCCCCAATGTGACCATGGAGCCGGTCAGCCCTGGACCCCGTCCCACTGCGGAGCTTTGGCTGGGAAGGGGATGGGGGGTTGGGCCCGGGGTCTTGGGAGCTTCCAGGCTCTGTATGCCAGTCTTGAGGTTGGGGCAACCTACAGAGTGAAGCGGAGCCATGAGGGGGTTCTGAGTCCCACCACAGGCCACCGGGGTCTTTGGAGGGGAAGGGAATCGGGAGGGGTTCCTGCTAGGTGCCTAGGAGCCTCGTGCAGCGACTGTGAATGAGAGATTAAAGTAATTGCTTCTCAGCCCACTGTATCTAGCTTTCACTTAGGGCGTTTCCGAGCACTGGGGTGGAGGTTTATAAAAGTCAGTTCACAGGGAGGAGGGAGGAGCCTGTCCGGAAGGGCCAGCATGGGTCAGCAGAGGGGCAGAGGAGCAGCAAGACAGCCTCATGCCAGCACTGGGGGCCGGGGGGTGGTGGGGGCACGACCTGCTGAGACAGCGGGTCGGGTGGGGCAGGGAGGCCCAGCCTGCCATTCTTTGCTTCTGACTTGCCTCTTTCTTCTCTGCTGCTCGTTTGAAATCAGATCCACCTTGGACATGTCCAATAAAGCAGGCGGGAAACGCCTGAGCACCACCAACAGCGACGTGTCCAATCACAACATGGTGTCCGAGGTCCCCGCCGAGCGGCCCAGTGTCCGGGTGAGTGACCCCATAGCTGGGCGAGCCGCCAGACCCATCCCAGGAGCAGACTCGGGGAGCGAAAGGGCCGAGGCCAGTCTGGGCGCCTCTGCTCAGGTCTGCATGGAGTCCCGGGCTTCTTTCAACCCACCCGGTGCCTGCAGTTCTGCCTATGATGACCCTAAAACTCCAGATGGCTCTAAACATCCCCCTGGAGGACAAAATGGCCCTTCCTCATGGAGGCTCAGTGATTTATGGGGAAATAGCAGAAGAGAACTCAGAGAGACATGTTGTGCGCAGGAGGGAAGGGGGTGTCTTTGGGGAGGGGCAGACACCAGGCAGAGCTGGGATGGGCGCCCAAATCATGTGCTCAGCTGCACGCCGCAGTCATGGGCACCCTGACAAGGGCAAAGAGGCCTAAGGCAAGCCAAGAGGGTTTGGAGGAGAGAGGTGAAAATCAACAGGAGACAAGACATGGCGGTAGGGGAACAGAGAAATAGTGCAGGGAGGAAGGCACCAGCCTGGGTCCAACCCCAGCGCCCATAGGGTCCCACAAGCACTGCTAGGAGTCAATCCTGAGCACAAAGCCAAGAGTAAGCCCTGAGCAGCACTGGATGTGGCCAAAAGTATATATGTATATAGTGGTAGATCACACAACCAGATGCTGTCCAAAAACTGGAAGGGATCAGAGCAAGGATAGATCTTGAAAACCAAAGGCTGCTAAATGGAAAAGATGCATCACTTACATGCGTGAGCACTGTGAGGCTTGGGCAAAGAGGTGATGGTGCAGCATGAGCCATATCCATGAGCAGCCCCTGAATCTGCCATCCCTGGTGGGACTGGAGACGGCTGGATTCAGGGATTTGCATCATCTTAGCACGGAGACGCGCTTCGGGCACCAACCTAGGCCCTCCGGGAAGGAAAGAACTCCTTGTCTGACAACCGTGAAACTCAACCTTCTCTCCACAACTCCGCGCTTGCTGACATGGCTTCTTTGCACGTAGCTACGAGGGAGACCTGGGGATGGAGCAGCCCAGAGCCAGGCCTGCTGCTTCAGGAGGCACCGTGTCCACAGGAGTCAGCCTGGGTGTCCCAGGCAAGGCTGCAGGCTTCAGAACCCAAGAATCTGCTGCTCACTGCTCTTGGGGTCACGGCAGCCAGATGGAGCGGTGGAAGCCGCTCTAGGCCAAACGAGCTGTTGGGACTCGTTAGTGGACATGAACAATAGGGCTTCCCGATCTCCTCTGGGGTGCCTGGCGAGAGGGGTACAGGGGTGGGGAGAAGCACTGTCAGAAGCTGGGTCTGTCTTCTGAGGTATACATGCACACACTCCCACATGCATGTATAAACACTCCCACATACATGTACACACTCCCACATACATGTACACACTCCCACACACATGCACAGACACTCCCGCATACACTCATATATATGCACAAATACTCTCACATGCATGCACACACTCCCACATACTCTCACATACATGCACAAATACTCCCACATGCATGTGCACACTCCCACATATTCTCACATACATGCACAAATGCTCCCACATGCATGTGCACAGGCTCACATACATGCACACACTCCCACAAATACTCTCACATACATGCACAAATTTTTTCATAAACATAGTTTTCTTTAGATTCAGTTGTAGACCTATCTTTTCCACATTCTCGGTCAAAGTCAGCCAGCATTTGTGCCTCTTGGCTAATGTTTGGTGTTATTAGAACGATGTCATCAGCGAAGCGGATGTGGTGAACTAGTTCCAGAGGCTCCATTCACTCTCAATGGAACAGACATCTCTGAATGCAGCAGTTATGTGTACCTAGGTCGAGAAGTCAACATGATGAATGACCTAAAACCTGAGCTGCGCAGGAGGAAGAGAGCGGCATGGAATGCCTTCAAAGGCATCGAAGAAATAGCTAAAAGGACAAAGACCCTCTGGCTCTGGGCACATCTCTTTGACTCCACTGTTCTCCCTGCATTAACATACGCCTCAAAGACCTGGGCCCTACGAAAGCAGGGATGAGAATGCTATTCGGGTCTCCCAGAGAGGAATCGAAAGAGCTATGCTTGGAATATCATGCCTCACTCAAGTGAGAGAAGGAATCTGGAGTTCTGACCTCCTTCGCTATTCCAGAATCAGGGACGCTGTCTCGTTTGCCAAGGCATCAAAAAATCAGATGGGCTGGACATGTAATGCGATTTGGAGACGACTGCTGGACTAGAGCTGTTACTGACTGGATTCCACGGGATGTCAAAGATCACATGGCCGCCCACCTACAAGATGGTCAGGCTTCCTTGTCAAGACCCTGAAGGAACGGTTTGAGGCTCTTCATATTCCTGAATCAACCAGATGCCATTGGGCTACATTGGCACGTGATAGGGTCCAATGGAAATGTTACTGGCGCCCGCTCGAGCAAATCAATGAATAACGGATTCAAGTGATCAAATGATCAAATGACATACACAAATACTCCCATATACACACACGCTCCCACAAACACTCCACATATATGCACAAACCCTGCCACACACATGTACAAACACTCCCACACACATGCACAAACACTCCCACATACATGCACACATGCACACACTCCCACATACATGCACACATGCACACACTCCCACATACAGGCACAAACACTCCCACATACATGCACACATGCACACACTCCCACATACAGGCACAAACACTCCCACATACATGCACACATACACAATCTAGAACATTCTAGGTGGGAAGGAAGAAGCTCGTACATGTGGATTCCAGCACAGGCAGGAGTGACCCTCAGGCTCTGCTAGGTGTGACCCTAAGCCAAACCCAAATAACCCAGACCCAGAGATGAGCTTCCGCCCCAGTGATGTCAGAGTAAGAAGTGATGCACGGAGGGGCACCAGCAGAAGGACCTGAGAAGCGAGGACAGTGCCGAGTTGGGGGTGGGCGGTGGCCTGACAGCACCACCTCTCTTGAGCCGCGCAGGCCATGCAAAGATCTGGTGGGCCATTGGGTGTATTTGTGTCCCTCCCACCAAGACGCAAAATGGATTTGGTTGGAAGATAGCTTTGTCCTTATTTAATCCTGCTCAGGCAAAATCTGGGGGAGAGACCAAGGTATCATTAGCATATGGCTGGGGGCTGAGGCAGTGGGTGTGGACGTGAATGACAGCCCCCATAGCCAACAGGAATAAAGGAAGAGACGTTTGCTTGAGTCTATCCACTGACTATGGTAGAGGAGGAGGAAGGGGTGAAGAGGTGGGGAGTAGGGGTGAAGAAGGGAGGAGGAGGGGAAGCAGCTAGTGTGAAGGGGAGGGGGAGAGGAGGAAGAAGAACAGGAGGAGTGGGAGGAAGAAGACAGATGAGGAGGGGGTGAAGGGGAGTGGCCAGGAGTCATTCAGGAGCTGGACAGAGACAGAGACCAAGGTGAGCTTCAGGACAGACATGAGCTCAGCGGGACCCACCCTCTGAAAGACCCCGGCCGGCCGTGGCCTCCAGCTGGTGACCACACAGTTCTGTTGAGAAAGAAGCTGAGGTTGGAGCCTCCTGAGGGAGATTAGAAAGGAGCTGGTGGTCTTCCCTGCTGGGAAGCAAAGGGCAGGGAGGGAGGCAGGAGTCATGGCAGGGGCTTTCAGGAGACAGGCAGACAGACAGACAGGCAGGCAGGCAGGCAGACAGACAGTTTGGTTTGTCTTGGTTGTTTCTGTTTCCTTTCTTGAGACAGACCTGGCAGCGCTCAGCTAAGGGTGCTGGGAATCGAACCAGGGCCCGCCGTGCCTGGGCGCCTCCATGCTGTGGGGTTTCACTCCCCACCCCTAACGAGTCAGATTCCCCTAAAAGCCGCCCCGTGCTCTGAGACAGATGGAACACCTCTCTTGTGCCCCGTTTTATCAATTTGTGATTGTTTTGGGTCACACCTGTTGATGCTCAGGGGTGACTCCCAGCTCTGCACTCAGGAATCACTCCTGGTGGTGCTCGGGTGGGCTGCTGGGGGGTCGAGGCAGGCAAGTGTCCTCCCGCTGTGCTGTCTCTCTGGCCCCACTGAGCCCCATCTGGAGCAGGAGGGAAGAGCCGGGTGACAGCCAATCGTCCGTCAGCCCTGGGGCTTCTCGCTTGAGGGCTGCTACCCTGCCTGTCCACTCGCTGCAGTGGGAGAAAACTGGACCCCCTCATGCCCCACCAGGCCACCCGGACCCCCGCAAGGCCATCGCCTTTGGCAAGCGTGCCCACTCCATGAAGAGGAACCCCAACGCCCCGTCGCCAAGGCCGGCTGGCTCTGTAAGCAGGTGAGGCCCGTGTCCGCATCCCCCGGGGAGAGGACCATGACCACGTCCCATATCCCCTGTCCAAATCCCCCAGGTGAGGCCCGTGTCCGCATCCCCGGGAGAGGACCATGCCCGTCCCATATCCCTATCAAATCCCCCCAGGTGAGGCCCGTGTCTGCATCCCCTGCCCCCCCATCCTCACAGCACAAGGATGTCTGAATATCTGACCTGGACATTTGTCCCCGCAGCCTGCCCGCTGCCCCATCCTGGACTCTGTTTTAGTGTCTCTTGAGCAAGCCTCGTTTCATAAACACTCAAGAAAGTTGTGTATCTCCCCCCCAGCCTCCAAGAAACCTAGTGTCCGATCTGGGGACCCAGCCAGGCCCCCCCCGGGGACATGTGGAAGGGCTTTGGAATGGGCTGACACCCACCTGCCCTCTTGGGGTCACTGCTGCTGTCCCTGCAGCCCCCTCTTGGGAGGGTGGCCTCGCTACTGTCCTCTGCCCTCCTGCTAACCCGGGCTGCCTCTTGCCTCCGACCTCCGTGGGCACTGAGGCCAGAATGACAGGCCCAGCAGGGCCACGGGTACCCCACCCTTCCCCACACTCATGTCACCCCCAACTCTGAGGCCTCCTCAGGTCACTGCGTAGTGAGTGATGGCAGTGTCCACTCTGTGATCTCCTTCCTGCCTTTCCCCAGGCCAGCTCTGGGGTCAAGCAGTGGAACAAGCGCTGGTTCGTGCTGGTGGATCGGTGCCTCTTCTACTACAAAGGTGAGTCTCGGGCACCTGCTGCCCTGTGGTCGCCCGCACGGCTAGTGGGGAGAGGCGTGGATCTCTCCAGCGGGTTTGGCACAGTGCAGGGAACCAGGTGGGGTGCAGGGGATCAAACCTGGGTCGTCTGTGTGCAACGCAAATGTGCTGGCACCGGTGGGGCGTGACGGCCCGTGAAGACCAGCTGGCGGTCAGCAGTGTGGCCCAGAGTTCCTGCGGGTCGGAGACGTCTTGGCTGTGGCGGGTGGGCTAGGGCGAAGCGGGACAGTCCCATGACCTGCAGTGAGTGTGGAGGGTGGGGCAGGTCACGCTTGGCAGGTCGCCTACCGCCATCTGGAATGTTCCGTCCAATGGGCAAAGGCAGGAGTTTTTATGCTTTGTTTTATTTATAGTTTCAACTTGCTGGAGTTTTTTTTTTTTTAAATTGGCTTTTGGGGTCACACCCGGCATGGCTCAGGGGTTCCTCCGGGCTCTGCACTCAGAAATTACTCTTGGCGGGCCATATGGAATGCCAGGACCAAATCCAGGTCGGCCATGTGCAAGGCAAACGCCTTCCCTGCTGTGCTATCGCTCGGGTCCCAAAGGCAGGAGTCTAGTCTGCTTCGTTCATTGCTGCCCCCGACCCAGAGACAGAGCGTGACGCCTGAGGGGGCTGATCTGTGTTGAATAGACAATCACTGCTGACTTTCACCCTCTTGAAAGATCACAGATGTGGGAGAGCAAAGACTCCCTTGGGGGCGGCTATGTCTCAGGGTCCCCCTTGCTGAATGGCTGTGAGGCAATACCAATGTGTCCAGAAGATCCAGGCGGGGTGCTGGGAGCTGAGGGCCTCCTGGAAGCTGGTCTGTCAATCATTAACCAGCAAACAAAGGCTGTACCCAGTGACCGCCCAACACTGCTGTCCCTGCGCCCTGGGTGGCCACCACCTGAGCCCAGAAGGGAGAGGCAGGAAGGGCCGTGCTTGGGGAGTGTGGACGCGGCTGGGAGGCTGTGCCCAGCTGTAGTGGAGCCTGGGGAGATGAAGCTGAAGAAGTATGAGGGTGGGGGCTGCCCTGCACCCCCAGTGTGAGGGTAGAAGCATGAAGGGGGCACTTCTGGGGCACTGCAGAGGGGCTTCAGCCCCCAAGACGTGTGCCAAGGTTTCCCCTGAAGCCTGGCAGGGGCCCCCTGGCAGGGCCCCCCTTTCCTCCCAGTGAGAGCTCAGAGTCTACAAGGTGACTTCGGTCAGTCCCAGACCCTCTGGTTATTCCTGGGCATGACCCTGAGGTCCCCAAGGAAGAGGAGTGGGGGGGGGGAGTGGACTGGGGTCAGTGAGGGGCTCCGAGTCACCCTGAGAGACTTCCAGATCCTCACTCAGGTTCTTCTGAGTCCACAGCCCTAGAGATATAGCTGAGCTGTGGGGAGGGTTTGTATGGTCTCATGGCTGCTGCCCGCCTTGGCTACCTGCCTGCCCTTTCTGGTCACTACCCCCCTAAACCCCACCGCTCACCAGGAAAAAATAAGTGTCAATCTGAAGGTGGGCTTCCCTGCAGTGTGTGTCTTTGGGAGAAGCGTGTAAGGGTGGGGTCACTGCCAGGAGCAAGGCACTAAGTGTCCAGGAGAGCCTCAGCCTCAGTAACCCCGGGGAGCTGGAGCCTTGGGAACTGTCCACTCTGCCAAGCCCCCCCCCCCCACCTGGTCCACCAATTCCATCATAGCTGGAACGGCCTTGTCTGACAGGCCATAGACCATGGCCTGTCCTTACGGCACCTGGGGAACTTGTCCGACCATAGGGTGCTGGGTGCCCCTCGCTGCCAAGTGGGGACTGTTAGCGAGGCCAAAGCTGATCCAACACGGACGCCCCTGGCCCTAGAGCAGACATGGAGGTCAAGAAGGGAGGGTCCCTGCCTCCTCCCTGCTTCTAGAACGATGGCACTGACTCCAGCATTGGCAGAGATGCCTTGGGGTATGAGTGTTGCCCCACACTGGCTTGAGCATGGCACAGCTTCTCTGGGGTGCTGGTGTTGCCCCACACTGGCTCGGACACTGGCAGAGATGCCCAGGGTTATGGGTGTTGCCCCATTGCCGGACGAGCCGTCAGTGGGCACCGAGACATCGTTGATATTTACCCTGCCAGGCCAGGGGGCTCCTCTGCACCTGCCACAGGTGTGCCCACGCCTCAGCTGTGCTGTCTCCCTGCAGATGAGAAGGAGGAGAGTGTCCTGGGCAGCGTCCCCCTCCTGAGCTTCGGGTGGCCGCCGTGCAGCCTTCAGACAACATCAGCCGGAAGCACACCTTTAAGGTCAGTGGCTCCTCTCCTGGGACGTGTGGGAAAGGGAACAGGTCTGCAACTGCCTCCAGAGAATCCAGGGGCTGAGGAGCCGGGGACGTGCCCTTCGGCAGTTTGTTGGCCTGAGCTGGGGCTGGGCTTCCTGCCCCAGGGAGCATCCATGCTTCACCCTGGTTTGTACTCGGAAAGGCTCTACCCTGAGCCTCTGGCGGTGGCCCCAGGAGAGCCTCGGTCAGTACTGACAGAGCTGTGGGCTGTTGGGTTCTGGGGTCTCCACTGGAAAGCTCCCTCCCTCCTCACCAGACACCCTGACCAGGGTCCTCAGACCACAGTCCCCAGAGAGTCTTAGGAGTTGAGCGACACCATGACTGCAAGGTTGGGAGTCGGGGCCTCACCTGCCCAGCCACCCTTTTTCCCAGAAGCCCTGGGGACCCACCCACCAGAGCAGGGGCCTCACCTGCCCAGCCACCCTCCCCCGGAGCCCCGAGGACCCACCAGAGCGACCTGCAGCTGCCTCATCCCCGCCCAGCATTTTTTTCCCACAGTTAAAAATTCATGACCTTAAAAAATGAGAACATGAGGCCCCTTTGTGTGCTTTAGAATGGAAAAGGCTCCTCCTTGGCGACAAAGACAAAACAGGCCTCGGCCGTGTGCCTTCTCAGCACGAAATCCTGTCGGCCCCAGTCCGGGTCTGCAGACTGCCGGCCTCTGGGCCTCTGCCCCTTCCAGTCCTTCAGCTGCGCGTCACCTGTGCCGGGCAGGCACTGTTCCGGGAAAGCGGGTGTCAGGGTGGGCACGTAATGAGCTGTGGCCTCCCAGGGGTGAGAACAGATGAACAGTAACTAAGGCCCCGACTCCAGGAAGCAGGTTCTAGCGGGGGTAAGAACAGGCTGTTTAACCAACAGCAGGCTGGGTGCTGTACACACACGCTCACACACACACCCACGCAGCCAAACGGCCCCGCTCACCCCTTTCCGCAGGGTGGATGCTCACAGACACCCACAGCAGCTCTGTGTCTGCCGGCTGCAGCACTGGGCCAACTCCTGAGCAACTGGCACCCACCAGAGACCCCACATCCTCTTCTCTGTCCGTCAGTGCCCCCACCGCCTCTCATGCTGTCTCTTGAAAATTCAAGCTGGAGGCAGAGGCTGTACCCAGAGGCTCTGCGGGGTCTGGGGTGGGGTTCAGAGGCCTTTCCCGGAGAAGCATCGACAGACAGGGAATTCTGGGATGGCCCGTGGGGATGTGAAGGGGGTCCCTGCCAGGTGCTGCGCAGACCTTTGCCTTTCCCCGGTCTGCCTCCCAAGGACCCTCCCCCCAATTCACTGACCTTTTCAGGGGTCTGAGCTGGTGCCGCTCTGGCTCCCCAGCGGCCGCCCGTCGTTCCTCCCTGACAGAAGCCTCTGTTGTTCCCGGGCCTTTGCACACTCCCTGTCTCGAGGGAGGGTGTGTTCTATTCCCCGGCTGTACTGTAGGCCCTAGTACAGTGTGTCTTTGCTCTTCCCCTGTGCCTGGTTTCGGCTGTGGTTGGCCATTCCTGCTGTCCTTTGCTCCATGCTGTCCACTGGCCCCTGACCACACCCCCGGCTCCAGCTCTGTTTTTGGCCGCCACTGTTGTAGCCTTGGCCCCGGGCTCCGTATCCCTGAGTGGGTCACTCACGGGCCTCCTTCAGCTGCCTCTTCAGAGGCCCCACTGCTTTGTCCAGGGTTGAGTGCCCTACGGGAGGGTGGGGACAGCAGGGTCCAGAGGAAGGAGCCCGATGCACCCTAACACACCCACCCTGGGTTAAGAATCCTGATGAAGGAGAGTCTGGAAGGGCAGCTGCCGGGGGTGCAGTTGGAAGGTGCAGATCTGACCTCTGCTTGGTCCCCACACAGGCCCCAGTAAACGGTAGGGCCTGTCAGCACAGCGGGAGCACAGCCTTGCATTCGAGGACCCAGGTTCCATCCCCAGCGTCCCTTATGGTCCCCCGAGCACCACCAGGAGTAATTCCTGAGTGCAGAGCCAGGGGAATCCCTGAGCGTCACCAGGTGTGACCCCAAACAAACAAGAACAGCCGCCTCCACTCAGCCGCATTCCTGTGCTCCTGCGTGTCTCCTCCTGTCCCTCTCTGGTGTTGGTTGACCTCTTCTCTGCTTCTCCTCCCTGTGGTCGCGTGAGGACCCCCTGGACAGGAGCTCTCTTCTGGGTACCTGCCTGCGCGCCTGCCCGCGGCCGCCAACTAGGTAGTGTGTCCCCGTCCACGCATGCCCCCTGCATGTCCTTCCCACACAGGCCTGCCTGGACCCCACACCGAGGACAAGCGAGGCCCCGGAGAGTGGGTCTTTGCCCTTCAGACCATGAGGGGCCATGGCTCCCTGCTCAAAAGTGTCTTTGCAGAGAGCCAGCCCAGACAGACACTTGCATGGCCCTTGGGAAGGCTGTGGGTCCCCCTCTGAGCTCCACGTGGGGACAGGCGCTGTGGGCCCTGGCACCCCTGACCCCCCATCCTCTCCTTACAGGTGACCGTGTGGCAAGTGGACGAGGCGGGGTCAGTCCCACGCGCTGCCTCTCCCCTCAGGCTGAGCACGCGGGGGTCCGCACCTACTTCTTCAGCGCGGAGAGCCCCGAGGAGCAGGAGGCATGGATCCAGGCTATGGGGAAGCTGCCCCGCGTACAGATCCCCCGGCTCAGAAGTCGGGGCCTCCAGCTGTGCGTCACGGGTGAGTCCCTGCATGCTGGCATGGGCGAGGGGAAGCCAGGGGAGCAGATGTGCCAGCCCCCATCCAGGCCTGAGCCCCCGAGAGACGCTGCCTGCAGCCGCGTCCTGCCCAGCTCCGGAGGCCAGGAAAGGACCAGGGCACTGCTTGGGGCTCCCGCTGGGCTTGTTCCACACTGCCTTTGGCGGAATATAGAGTCCGGCTCTCTTCCCTGTTGTCATCGTCCTTGGAGTTCCTTCAGGGAAGGCTCCTGACCCACTGCTTCTGAGTCCTGCGTCCATCCGGGGTGAGGCTCGCAGAGAGTCTCATGTGGGGAGAGTCTCGTGTGGCCAGCCTTGGCCCTTGGCTGCCCTCACCGTGAGATCCACAGTCTCTCTCTGCTTCACTGGCGGTTGACCTTTGGCTTAACTTTTATGGGGAGCCAGAGGTGGTTTGCGGTTCAAGCCCACATCTGCTCACTTGACTTACATGTTTCTTGGGGCCGGGTGATAGCACAGCTGGGAGGGCGTTTGCCTTGCAGGCAGCTGACCCAGGTTCTATCCTCAGCATCCCCGAGCACTGCCAGGAGTAATTCCTGAGTGCAGAGCCAGCAGTGCATCGGTGGGTGTGATCCAAAAAGCAAAAAAAAAATGTTCTTAAGAAACTCTTCAGCAGGGAGCTTTCAGAGGGGTCCAATGTCCTGGGGTGCTCTGGGAAAAGAGTATTATCTCAGGGAGGGTATTGTCATGAGAGCCCCCTCCTGCCTTAATCACAGGATCCTTCCAGGAGTCCATGTACCCGTGACTGAGCAGGATTGCATGTAGCTCAGTGTTAGAGACAGATTCCTCACCCCATGTACCCGTGACTTGTTTGCATCTACAGTTGACTGGGGCTGCTCACCTCAGGGTCTAATGGCCCAAGGGAGGTCCCTGTGGGAAGAAGCTCAGTGCTGGGTAGAGCAGAGACTCGCCCACTGCAGTCCTGGGGGGCCGGCCAGGAACCCGTGACTCCCGGGCAGAGGGTCCTCTCACCGTGGGCCTCCCTGGGCACAGCCTCCAGTGGCTGGTCCGTCGGGATATACACTGCTGGTCGCTGGTGCCGTGCTCCTGTGTTTGCGGCCCGGCTGGAAGAGTTTGAGGCTGAGGAGTGTGACGGCAGCCAAAGCTCCAGGGCTGGGTCTGGGCGTGTCCGCCAAGGGCGAGGAGACTGGGCTGAGAACAAGCCTGGCACACGGGCAGCTCAGATCCACGTCTCAGACCCTGCCCAGGCTGAGCCACGGAAAGCCAGTGCCATTCACTGACACCTGCGGGCGCCCCTGCGTTCCCTCGCCTTCCTTCCTCCAGGGCCCCGGTTGCTCACCACCTTTCCATTGATCCTCTGCAGCCACGAGAAGCCTGACTCCGAGAACATCCCACCCAGCAAACACCACCCGCAGACGCCCCACAGCAGCCTCCCCAAGTCGGGCCGGAAGCCAAGACACGCGGGGAGGGTGGCGGGCGCGGGTGCGAGAAGGCTGAGCGGAGGCTGGAGAGGCCCGAAGCTAAGACTGAGCCTTTGGGGAAAGCCAACGGCATCCAAGCCGGCCCAGAGCCCATGTCGGAGCCGGGCAGCCCCTACCCCGAGGGCCCAAGGGTACCAGGGGTGGGGGGCGGCTGGCCCAGCCCAACGGCTGGCAGTACAGTTCTCCCAGCCGGCCGGGAGGCACAGCCTTCCCGCCCCAGGGCGGGGGGCGGTGGGGGGCCAGCGGCAGAGCTACCCTCCACGCATCAACCCCGACAGGATCGCCCAGCGGAAGAGTTCCATGAATCAGCTCCAGCAGTGGGTGAACCTGCGGAGAGGGGTGCCCCCGCTGAGGACCTTCGCAGGTGAGGCTTGTGGTGACCAGGGCTGCTGTTAGCCCAGGAGAAGAGGGCGAAGTTGGGACACACACCTCCTGAGGTGTGTCCCCTGTTAAAGTCCTCCAGAGGCCAAGAGAAGCCCCCAGCCTGTATCTGATCCTCTCAGTCTCGGGAGGAGGAAAGAAGGAACCACTCAGAGGAAGCCCACAGGGTGTTGGGGCCAGCCAGGCACAGCCCGTCCCATGCTCGTCTTGGCTCCTCCTCCTTCTGCTCCCCACCCCCCCCACATACACACACCTTGAACCCGCCACTCTGTTCGCTCACTGCAGTCTCAAGAGCTCTGGACAGGAAAGGGCCAGGGACCAGGCTCGGGGGCTGCACACTGAGCTGGAGTCTGGGCATGAGGCCAGGTGGGATTCTTTTGTTTTCTGCTTTTTGGGGTCACACCCAGCAGTGCTCAGGGGTTACTCCTGGCCCTGCAGTCAGGAATTACTCCTGGCGGTGCTCAGGGGGCCCATGCGGGTGCCAGAGATTGAAAACCCAGGTCTGCTGTGCGTAAGGCAAATGCCCTCCCCGCTGTACTATTGCTCTGGCCCCAACACCGGTGGGATTCTGGTGGTCGGGGGTGGGAGGAATGCACAGGTGGGCAGCTGGGCATCGCCTGCTCTGGGGGGACCCTCCGTATGGGAGGAGTCCTAGGAACTGACAAGGCCACAGAACCAGGAGAGCTGGGCCAGGTGTGGCTCAGTGACAGGCGCATCTCTGGCATGGGTGAGACCCCAGGTGGGACCCTCACGCAGTCGGGAGGCGAACCTGTCGCCACGCTGGCCCAGAGCCCACATCAGGCGGAGCAGCCCCTACTCTGGGGGCCCCAGGGTGCCAGAGGTCGGGGAGCAGCCAGGCCAGCCTAACGTGGGCCTCAGCCTTCCTGCCCCAGGACAGGACAGTGGGGGGACACAGCCGCGGAGTTTCCCTCCCAACCCTCTGTGCTCCCTCTTCTCCAGGCAGGGTCTGATACTTGGGTCCGCTATAGCATAGAGGCTGGACTTGGCTGCCTGCCCTGACCCTGTCCACCCACCCTGTCCAGTCCACAATTGTGCAAGGAGCCCAGGGAACCTAGGAGGAGTGAGCTTGCAATCCAGGGTCCTCCATGCACCCCACCAAGCAGCCTTGGGGTCTCACGCAGAGCCCCAGAGGATGGTCGCAGCGGGTGCCTCTTCCTTACCATGTCTCCTCTCTCAGTCCTTCCAGGTTCTACACCGTGTCGCGCAGGGTTCCCGACTACTACGGCCCCTACTCGGCCCAGTACCCTGGCGAGTCCCAGTACTACCCCCTGGCGTGCGGCCGGACAGCATCTGCTCCACGTCCGTCTACGAGCGCGTCAGCCCACCCTGGGCGCTGGACGACAAGCGCGCGTCCTTCCGCAATGGGGCGCAGCCGCCTACCAGCTGCGGGACTGGAAGGAGCCAGGGGGGGGCTATGCGCGCCAGGAGGGGCCCCATGTGGCTGTCCAGCCCCTCCCGGCAGCCCGTGTTCTACGACGAGCTGGACGCAGCTGGCTCCCTTGCGCCGGGTGGCCCTGCAGCCCCGCTCGCACTCCGTGCCCCGATCCCCCAGCCACGGCTCCTATGGCCGTGCCCGCATCTACTCGCCCGCTCGCTCTCCCAGCGCCCGCTTTGAGCGGCTGCCCCCGCGCAGCGAGGACCTGTACGCGGACCCGCGGCCTATATGATGCGCCGCTCCATCAGCTCCCCAAGGTGAGCGCCCCCCACCCAGATCCCTGCTGTGATGGCAGGGCCACTGGAGTGGCCGGCCCACCTGGCCAGCGTGGCTTTGCTTCCAAAGTCGGGGCTTTGCTGTGGGTGCCCGTTCCCAGGAGGGGGTGGGACCCGGACTGGGCAGGTCCTGAGGTCCTGGCTGGGTCCCTCTGAGAAGAGCTGGCCGGAGCTCAGGCGCCCCCTTCAGGTTAGCTTCTGCTCTGACCCAGGACACCAAGATCCTGACCTTGAGCATCCCTGGGGGCGGGGAAGGCTGTGTCCTGCCTGACCCCTTCACCTCTGTGTTTCTCTTCCAGTATGACTACCTGGGAGACAGGCGGCCAGTCCCTGCAGGGCTGTTTCCCTACAACTACCCACCGTCCCCACGGTCCACGATAAGATGGTACGTCCTGCGCCCAGGCCCTCCAGGGATGCTGGCACCCCTTGGCTTTGGGCATCCTCTGAGTTCCCCTCTCCCTAGGCAGGACTCCTGCCCCCATCCAGAATATTCTGGGCCTGCCCCATGAGCCGGCCCCCTGCTGAGAGGTGGTGGGGAGAATGGAATATTCCTCCCCCTCCTCCACAGCTCCTTGGGGCTGGGAGGAAGAATGTGACCAGAGCTGCCCCACAGGCTCCGGAGGGTTGCCCAGCTACTCCCCTTCTGTGCTTCTGGGACCACCGTGGCCGGTGCCACTGTGCTGTGGAAAGAGCGTTTCCCAGACCATCTGCCTGGTCACCCCCGGTACCCGCACCCACCTTATCTGCCTGGAGCTGTTTGTCCTGAGAACTGGGAAAGATCCAGACTGTCCTGGACAGGCTGAGAGTGGGGGGGGCGTAATAGGGGGAGACCTTGGGGGACCCGCCGGCAGAGCCCCAAACAGCCCCTGGTCCTCTGGGTGGGCAGCTAGAGGCTGCTCCTCGGCCCCTCTCTGGCACCAGCCAACGCACCCCTCAGAAGCAACAGGAATTTCTAGAAAATAACATCCACTGTCAGAGATGCCCCAGACTGCTGGGACAGGCTGGGCAGACTCAAGCCTGGACCCTGGACGGGGGACCCTGGGTGTGTCCCTCCACATGCTGGGCTGTCCATCTGTGGTCAGCAGCTGTGGCCCCACCGGTCCCGGTCCCCAGCCCCAGAATCCTCCAGGGCTGTGCAGAGCCGGTCCCTTCTCTCTCTGCTAACTCTTAACTGCTTTGCTTCCTTTCACTGTTTTCTTTTTGTTGTTCCTGTTTGTTTGTGTTCCCCGGGCTCCTCCTCGGGTAGGATGAACTTTTAGACCTTCAGTTGCAAAGAAACCTAGAGTATTTGGATCAGCAGGTAGGCTGAGCTGGTGCTCCCTGCCCTCCTCCCGCTCCTCCCCTTCCTCCTCCTTCCTTCATTTGATGCCTTTGTTGGCTCCACCGTGATGTAACAAAGTGGCTTATATTTTGGTTCCTCCTTCACACCCTCACTCTTCAAAGCCCTTTAGGGCAGCTGGGAGTTTCCGGGGAGGGGGGAACTATAGGGGCCACATGAATAATGAATGCCACCTCCAATTTGCTCAGCCCAGATGGAGCTGCCTGAGGGGGAGGCAGGCAGGAATAGCATTTTGGGCAGAGAGAATAGCCGACCTCCTGCTGGGCCTAGACGGGATGGCCTGGCCTGGATCTGGGAATGGACCCTCTCTGTCACTGCCTGTGCCTTGGAGTTTAACTGCATGATTTGTAAACTGAGGGCTACAGACCAGCTCTTGGATTTCTGAAAGGGTTTGTTCAGTCTGCTTGAATTTCTGCAAAGGCCAGGGTCCTCCTGAGAGATCCTGGTGCTGTACTGAGGGGTCCTGAAAAGGACCTGGGCAGCCTCATGGGCTCCTGGTCCCTGTGTCCACCTGCTTCAGCCCTGACTTGGACTGGTCAGCATGACTGGCGTCAGCGTGCTGGGTTCTAGCGGCCCTGAGCCTACAGAGCCTTATTCTACGGAGGTCCTACAGCTTTGCGAGCTGGGTGCTGCTGCCTCTGTAGCCCCCTGTATTGTTTGGGGCCCAGGCACTGATTTGCATGCCAGCAAAGGCATGCAGAGGCCTGACTCTGGCCCGTAAGATGCAGGTTTGATCCCCAGCACCACATACACACTCCAGCGCCACCCCTCTCCTCTGTTCCAGGATGGGAGGAGGCCCTGTGCACCACTGGGTGACACCCCCAAAAAAAAAAAAAAAAAGCAACAGAGCACATTGTCGTTTAGTCTCAGAGCCCCTGAGCAAGGTGCAGCTCTTACTATTCTGTTCGTGACTGAACAGAACTATAGTGAAACTATAGCAAGGAGAGGTTAAACCTTGCCCCAAGAACAAACTCAGCCTCTGACAGTGAGCTTCGGGCATGACCCTGAGCTGGTTTGAGCCAAGGGAATGTGTGACCCAGGAAGAAGCTGGAGGTGGGCTGCAATGCTGCGTTGTGGGCTCCAGACTGCAACCAAAGTCCCCTAAAGAACAGAACCTTGGGGCCAGAGCCATAGTACAGGAGGAACGGTGTTGGCCTTGCATGTGGCTGACTGGGTTCGATTCCCGACATCCATTGTGGTCCCCTGAGTGCCGGCAGGGTGCAGAGCCAAGAGGAACCCGGAGCAATTCTGGGTGTGACCCAAAATGCAAAATAAATACTTAAAAAAATAGAACCGTGAAGCCCGTGCCATTGCGGCTGTGGGCGGTTCTGGGCATGAATCGCTTGAGCACCAGCTCCGGGACCTTGTGTCTGGGTGCACCAGCCCTCAGGGGAGACTGGCACCTTCTCCCTGGCGGACACAGCAGTCCGTCCTGAGCCAGCACTGGTGCCCATACAGATTCTGCGGTCCCTATGGGATAGGTTATGGGCTTGCCTGGCCATTGGGGCCTGCAGGGTGGGGGCACCAGGCCTCTGCCCTGGGCCTCTGTAAGCTTTCCTCCACGAGGCCCATTTACCCGCATGTTTGCCTCTGCCCAGGGGTGACTGCCCAGGAGGTTTCGAAACAGAAACTCCTTGAGGGAGCATTAGCTGTGGCTAGTGGCATGGGGTGCCACACGGGCAGTGTTCTTTGGCAGTGCTCTGGACAGTGTTGCTGGGAACTAACCTGTGCAAGCAAAGCCTGTGCTCGGCCCATTGTACTGTCCTTCTGGCCCATGGACAATGTTCTGGTTTTTGTGGGGTTTTCGTTTTTACTTTTTTGGGTCACACCCAGCCATGTTCAGGGATCACTCCTGGCTCTGCACTCAGAAATTAAACCTGGTGGCGCTCGGAGGATCCTGTGGGATGCTGGGGATCGAATCTGGGTCGGCTGCATGTAAGGCAAAGGCCCCCCCCTGCTGTACTATCACTCTGGCCCCAAGAACGATGTTCTTAAAAGTAACTTGGTGCCAGGGAAAGAATCCAGAACTAGGGCTGGGACAGCGTCCCTTGGTCCTGCTGTATCCAACACATATCTGCTCCTCACCTTAGCAATAGTGATCAGTCTTCAGGGCCTTTGTGGCCCCAGCATGAGACAGACACTGAGAACCTACCCCTTCTTTCCCAGAGCCCTTGGCCAGGCTCGGCAAGGCGCGGTGACGACTGCTATGCTGATTTCATTGTTCTTTCCTGCAAAACTTAACTCAGAATACTGATGGTCCCGAGTATATCAGAAGGCACCAGGCACCTCAAATGTTTGTTCCCTAACATTTGACAACTGGCCTCAACAACACACACACACACACACACACACACACACACACACACACACTTGACAACTGGCCTCAACAACACACACACACACATTCACTCATGTGTACACACACATGCTCTACAAAGACAATTGGCTTTCATTTAGAACCATACAGAAAATATAGTTGAAATTCTGCCTGATTTTCAACTGTTTTGCCAAGACTCAACTGCATATTACAACTGCTCTTTTGAAAGTTTGTCTCTTTTGTGGGGTAGGGGAGGTTGGGAGGAAAGAGGACACATCCCAGAGTGCCGGGGCCTACTCCTGACTCTTCACTCAGGAATCACACCTGCTGGGGCTTGAGAAACCTCAGGCAATGCAGGGGATCAAACCCAGGCCTGCGCGTGCAAGCTGAGCATCCCACCAGCTGCACCACCCCACCAGCCCCTTGAAAGTCTTTGGAATCATGCTTTTTTGGCTTTTTGGGTCACACCCAATGATGCTCAGGTATTACTCCTGGGTGCTCGGGGACCCTATGGGATATCAGGGATTGAACCAGGGTTGGCCACATGCAAGGCAAATGCCTTCCTTGCTGTGCTATGGCTCTGGCTCCTTGAATCACATTTTTCACCAGAGAAAAAATAAAAACTGAGCCAAAGAGTTGCAAAGGACAGCTGCTTGGGGACTGCTGCCCCCCTCAACACCTCCAGGGAGCGCCTGCTGCCCCTCAACCCTCCAGCACAGAGCTGCGAGGCTGTTTTGGTGCTAGTTGTGCATAGGAGTAAGAGAAAGAAACTAAGGTAAAGCCTGACAAAGACAAGGAGACGATGGCAAAAATGGGGGGTCCCTGAGCCGGGGTCGTGACCCCAGCAGCTCTACCCTAAGGTGCCTCTGCCCCATCCATCCCCCGCTGTCCCGCCCTCTCCTCTGCCCCTCCCACCTCCTTCAGATCAGTTAAAGAGACCCAGGCAAGGGCCCTGCGGGAGCTGCGCTCTGGGCAGCCCCCACGCTGCAGCCGGCAGAGAATTGGGAAGATTCTGGAAAGGGGTGGTCTTCCCCTTTCTCCTCTACCTGCTCCCCTTCTCCCCTATCCTCCCTCCCTGCCCCTTCCTGAGGACCCTGAATCAGGAGGACGGGGTAGGACTGCAGCGCCCCTGCCTGGTGGCACTTTAACGCGGCTTGTCTCACCTCCTTGTTTGCTCCCTGCGTCATCCCAGACCGGCATGAAGCAGCCAGCCCAGCTCTGGAAACCATGTTAGCCGTCTTATCCCCGAGTTCCCCGAGCGAGCCAGAGACCGGGCTTTGCTCACTGGCCAAGAGCGGGTCCCACTTTCTCCTCCACTGTTGGGCTGAGTTCACCCTTGGGGGACTGACTTTTCCAAGCTTGGGTGCTCTTGGACCAAAGCAGTGTGAGAACAAACCCTGGGTGGGGTGAGTGAGGAGGTGGCATTCTTGACCTGTGTGGGTGCCACCTGCAACTCGGGCACCTGAATCAGGTCTCGGGGCTGGGGCCTCCCCCTGAGCTCGGAGCTGGGGTGACTGGGGGCCCTCCCCAGCTCCACACCGTGGCCCGAGATGTCCTTGATGAAGTGGTAGAGGGCTGGGGAGGGCAAGCGGGGGGGTGAGATACACCCCACCCCAGGAGCTGCTCTTTGCTGCATCCGGAAAACAACACAAGTGACTTGGGGAGATTCACGGCCTAGCGAGTGTGACTCCTGCGTTCCTCCCTCTGCCGCAGATGAGTGAGAGCGGGAGGCGCTCCTCACTATGGTGAACCACATGGTGGAGCACTCCTCCCCCAGGGCCCAGCTCTTCATGCAAGTAAGCGTGGCTCGTGCATGCTCCAGACGGCCCATGTGGGAGGGGCTCACTGCACCCAGCCTGCTCATCTGCCAGGACTCATGCCCCGGATTCAGCCTGACCTCCCTCCATTCTTCACATGCATGGGGGATCCCCAGACCCACGCCCCAAACCCATCGCAACCGCTGGACATCTCATGCCATGCCAGGGACCGCGGATGTGCTTTGTGATGTCTTGACTTCTGTTATATATTCGGATCTTCTTAACGGATGTGGTTGGGGTTAAGGGCACTAGCGGTGTGATAGTCAGTCAACCACAGTTGTGTCGAACATGCAGTGGTTGCCAGATGCATCACCAGGCCAGGCAGCATGTGCTGGACCCAGGGACACTTCCTGTTCAGACACTTCCAGTTTAGGTTTGGAACATGTGACATGTTCAATCTTCTAGAGGGATTGCAATGCTCTTTCTACCATTCACCCATGTTTGTTTCAAAAAGCAGCCAAGTGGGTAGCTGTTGTCATCATGGCACTCCCCAGAAAGCCATCTGGGCCCTGCACCTGGAGTCCCTCTGGGCAGTAGCTCCGAAAGCTGCAGGGCAAAGGTGCTAGAGCTTTTCAGAAGCTTGCTGAGCTATGCCTCCTTCTCAGAACTGCCCTGCAGGATGGGCGTGAGGATAGACTGGGCTGCCCAGCCTTCTTGCACAGGGGGACAGACAACTAGCTCAGCATCCTGGAACAGAAGCCACCGGGTGCGATGGAGACGAGTCTTGGCTTGGGGGGCAGGAGAGCTGACGCTGTAACCGGCCTCGTGTTCCTGCAGGTCCCTCCATACCCAGAAGTGTTCCGGGACAGCCTTCACACCTACAAGTTAAACGAGCAAGACACAGATGTAAGAGCAGCGCTCCTGCTCCCCGTCCTCCCCAGCCTCCGGGGCTGTGTTTCACCCATCCCTCACCCCCGGAGGCCCTTCATGCATTTCACCCCTGTCCTCTGTCCTGCAGAGGTGCCATTCTGTCGGCCCCTCCTCTCTGTGTCTCCGCTCCTCCATGGTCTCTGCGTCTCTCCCTCAGCTCTAGCCCCAGCACATCTGGGGTTACTCCTGGCTCTGCACTTAGGAATCACTCTTGGCGATGCTCAGGGACTATCTGGGATGTTGGGGATCAAACCTGGTTCAGCGCGTGCAAGGCAAATGCCTGATCACTTTCCTGTTGCTCTGGCCCCATTGCTGCCCGATGTTAGGAGGTCAATCAGCCACTCTATGTCCACAGTGCTGTCCCTAGGTGGCTGGGAAGAGGAGCAAGAATAAAGCGCTGCCCCCTGTGGCTTCTAAGGAATCAGGGTAGTGGGACGGCAAATAGCACCTTGGGCTTGACTGTGACAAATCAAAGTGGGCTGGGTCTTTGATTGGGGCTGGGGGGCCACACTCTGCCGGGCTCGGGGCTTGCTCCTGGTTCTGTGGTCAGGGATTACTCCAACGGGGCTTGGGGGACCTTACGTGGGTGCCGGGAAGTGGACTCGGATTGGCTACATGTACGACTATCGCCTTGCAAACGGTGTGGCCAGGACAGCATGGCCGGCCAGCCAGATGCAAGAAGGATCCAGACTTGGCAAAAGAGAACTTTGGCCCAGCCCACCTCTGCCCCGTGGCCACTGGCCTTGCTCGGGTCTGGGTCTTCCCAGAGGGCACCAGGAGCCACAGTCACCTGTGCACAGACCAGGGAAGGGAGAGGGGACATGGGTGGGGGGCTGAGGAAGTGTCTTGGGGCCCATAGGTGTTTGGGGGCTGTTCTGCCTCAGAGCCTGCCCAGGAAGGGCCCTGCTTCCTCAGCGGGGTGTAAAGGAGGCATTTCCGAAAGCCCCCACTGGGCCACTTCCAGGTCCCCACCAGCCTTTCTCTCTCCCCCCTTCCCCACTCTGCGCACCCCCAGAAGCTTCTGGGCAAACTGTGTGAGCAGAACAAGGTGGTGAGGGAACAGGAGCGGCTGGTGCAGCAACTCCGGGCGGAGAAGGTGAGACTCGGGCCAGGCTGGGGGGTGTCCCCACTCGCACCCCCAGACCTGGGGCCCCAGGCTAGCACAGCTGCCTGCCTGCCTGCATCGGGGCTGCTGCCTGGGGAGGCACGTGCTGAACCCAGAGGCACTTCCGGTACGGGCACTTCCGGTTTGGGTTTGGAACCTGTGACCTGTTTCATCTACTCACACTGACGACTGCTCTCCACTTCCCGCCTCGTTCAGGAGAGCCTGGAGAGTGCGCTGATGGGGACGCACCAGGAGCTGGAGATGTTCGGGAGCCAGCCCGCCTACCCCGAGAAGCTGCTGCACAAGAAGGAGGCGCTGCAGAACCAGCTCATCAACATCCGCGTGGAGCTGTCCCAGGCGTCCACGGTAACGCGCCCCACCGGCTCCACGGCTGCTGTCCTAGGGACAGGACAAGGAGGGGCACCGACACGGCGCTTGCTGCAGCCTTGCCAGAGGGTGTCAGGGGTGGCCCCGCTCATTCTCTCCGAGGAAACAACCTGGAGCAGGTTCACTGGGCACAGCCTGATTCCAGGGCGGAGATTCCCCAGAAAATGTGACCTAAGGGGTCAGACAAAGCACACTCTGGCTTGCGTCTCATTTAAAAAAAAAAAAAAAAACAAAAACTTAACAAAAGTGTTGCTTTGGTTGTGGTGCTCAGAGCATGTGGGTGCGGGGCGGGCATCAGACGTGAGCCCCCCACGATTGCAAGGCAGGGGCTTAGCCACCAAACCGTCCCTGGCATGTGGTTGTTTTACGTCCTTGCTTTCGAGCTGGGGTGATGGTGTGCCTTCGGCTGAGCTACGTTGGGACAGTCTGATTTTCTCTCTGTCCTTTGGGTTTGCGATGGGACAGGCGGCCATGCCAGTGTTTAGCTGCAGACCCCGAGGCAGAACAAGGCGCCTGGTTGGGGGGGTGGCGGCCGCCTCAGTGAGCCCCTGTCCCCGCAGGCCCTGGCAAACAGCACCCTGGAGTACGAACATCTGGAAGCAGAAGTCTCTGCCTTGCACGCTGACCTCTGGGAGCAGCTGAACCTGGACAATCAGGTGAAGGGAGTGGGGACAAGCCAACGGGGACGGAGCGAGTGGGGACAAGGCGAGCGGGGCCTCGTGGTCTCTGGAGCCCTAAAGAGCCCAGACAGACTCCTTGTTTTAGGGGGCTCCAAGATGAGGAAGGGGTACCTGAGGGTCAAAAGTCGAGGCCGGGAGGTGGATCAAAGGGCTGGAGAACAAGCTTTACCTGCAGAAGTTTCAGGCTCAATTAATTCCCACACCTCATGGTGCACCCAAGCAGTGTCCACCCCCAAGCAAACAAAGAAGGACAAGGCCATCAAGGGCAGGGCGGCCTGAAATGGAGTCTGAGCGTCAGGGCGAGGCAAATGCAGGACTTTGCTCTAGCGCCATCAGCTGTCAGGAGATGCTGAGGCCGGAGAGGGAGTGGGTGAGGCCTCAGCTGTGCCCCTTGGCGAGGATTGACACGTGGGTTTGGGTACCTGGTACACGAGGGCTCTGTGATGGGAGGCGCCCGAGCCCGGCGGCGCTGAGCTGAGACACTTTCCTTTCGGAGCGAGGTGAGGGGCACGCTAGGAGGCAGCAGAATGGACAGGTGGGGCGTGAGGTGTTGGTTCTCCTCGAATTCTGCATTTGTTCTGCCCAGGCGCTGCTGCTGCAGCTCGGTACCCTGACCTCAGGGCCTGGCGGGGCGGGGGGGTGTCGGTGCCCAGCGACCCACGTGCCGGGACTACTTTCATGGAGAGGCAGAGGAGCACGCCATGGGCCTGGGCACCAGCCTCTGAGGGCACAGACCCAGATTCAGTCAGCGACCATACACCTATGAGCCCAGGCGTGACCCTCCATCGGTGACGGGGGGGACAGTTGTGCCTTGTCTGTTGAGTCTGCAGCAGAAATCCCTTAGTCTCCCAGGCACTGATTGTGATGACGTGACACACGGAAATGACAGCTGCTGTCTGGGGGTGCGGGGCACACACAGCGGTGCTCAAGGCTTACTCCTGGCTCTGCACTCAGGGCTCACTCCTTGTGGGCTTGGGGACCCTATGGGGTGCCAGGGATTGAACCCAGGTTGGTTGCAGGCAACGTTAAGTGCCTGCCCACTGTACTGTTGCTCTGACCCTAGACTTTTTTTTTAGAGCAGATACTGTAGTGGAATATAATTCAATAACTTAAGTCTGTTTTGGGTGTTGCCAAAGGGCTGTTAAGTGTTGAGAAACAGCCCATTTGGAACCTGCAGCCTCTCTGAAGTGTGTCTCTGCACACCTCTCTGAAGGGTTCTCTGGGCCAAGGAGGTGCTCCAAGGCCTGGAGCCCAGGCGGGAGCCCCAGGTCTGATCCCTGGCACCTCAGGGTGTGCCTCCCACCACAGTGCCTCCTGAGGGGACCACTGTGATTTCCTCTCGGGTTGCTGCAGAAGCTGGTGTGACTCTGGGTTTCTGAGGCCTGTGTTTCCCGGAAACTCACTGGGTTTACTGAGGGTCAGAGGCCTCTCCTCAGCGAACTCGTGGCCATGTGTAAAGGCAGAGAAGATGAAGCTGATGAATCTTAGGTTTCAGGGTGTGGGGTGCTGTGCAGAGTGTGATGTGTGTGGACGCGTATGATGGGGAAGTGAGTGAGTGGGTGTGTGTGTGTGTGAGTGAGTGTGTGTGTGTGAGGCGGGGTACAGGGTGTTGTGACAGCTGGTGTTTGTGGTGTGGGTATGCCTGTGGATGGAGAAAGAGGTCAGTGTGCGTGACAGCATGTAGTAGGGAGACTTACAGGTGTGCATGCATATTTACATGTGTGTAGGAGTACACACATGTATGTGTGAACATATACATGTATGCTCTGTGTGTGTTCTGTGTGCATTTTGGAGTGAATCGTGTGCTGTGTGCTGTGTGTAGGTGTGTGTTAGTGTGCTTGTGTGCCTTCATGTGTGTGCACACACATGCCAGCTCCTCACCCAATGGCAGGAGAGAGGCGGCAGCCCAGGGCTGCCCTGACCACTCTGTGTCTTTAGAATGAGGCGCCGGCCGGCAGATCCAGAAGGAGATCTGGAGGATCCAGGATGCCATGGAGGGGCTGAGGAAGAACAACCCATCCCGTGGCACCGACACCGCCAAGCACAGAGGTGGGCGCCGCCCCTGCCTGACTGGCCTCAGAAACACCTCAGGGTCTCTACACACCTAATGTAGAGTTGTGCATCACCTACACAGACTCCCCAGAACCGCCCCTGGGTGGTACGTGAGGTGAGGTGAGGTACAGATGAGGTACAGGTACCTCACCTTGCCTTACCTGTACCTCACCTGTACCTCATCTGTACCTCGCCTGTGCCTCACCTGTACCTCACCTGTACCTCACCTGTACTTCACCTGTACCTCACCTGTACTTCACCTGTACCTCGCCTGTGCCTCACCTGTACCTCACCTGTACTTCACCTGTACCTCACCTGTACTTCACCTGTACCTCGCCTGTGCCTCACCTGTACCTCACCTGTACTTCACCTGTACCTCACCTGTACTTCACCTGTACCTCACCTGTACCTCACCTGTGCCTCACCTGTACCTCACCTGTACCTCACCTGTACCTCACCTGTACCTCACCTGTACCTCACCTGTACCTCACCTGTACCTCACCTGTACCTCACCTGTACCTCACCTGTACCTCACCTGTACCTCACCTGTACCTCACCTGTACCTCGCCTGTGTCTCACCTGTACCTCACCTGTGCCTCACCTGCACCTCACCCAGACCAAGGCCCTCATAACCAAACCTTGACTCCAACTCCTCAGAGGCAGCCCTGTAGTGACCATCCAGCCTCCCAAGGCCCCGCGGCCCAGGTGACCTGAGACCCTGCATTCTCTCTCCCTCCCGCAGCCTCATCTCTCGCCTCTTCTCTCCCAGGAGGCCCCTCAGCCAGCTACAGCTCCAACAGCCCTGCCAGCCCGCCAGCTCCGCCAGCCTCACCAGCCCCCTGAGCCCCCTTCTCACTCATGTCGGGTTCTCAGGGGTCCCCCACCAAGCCCGGGTCCAGTGAGGTAAGCTGTAACAGCAGCAGCAGGTAGGTGTGGGGGAGGGACAGGGCCTTCCTCTTGGCCTCCCCTCCCGACCCCCACCGGTCCTGAGCATCACCCTGAGGGGTCTGTCTCTCACTGCTTCTCTCACCTCTGTCTCTGGGGCCTTTCCCGCTCTCTCCTCCTGCCAGACCTGACTCCAGGGTGGCCTACGGAGGGGCAGTGTGGAAGCAGCAGGTGTGTGCTGTGAGAGAGCCGCCATGGGCCCCTGAGAGACCCCACACACTCCCCCGCCCTTTCCTCCTCCCAGCCAGTGTCCAGTAGGGGCCGAGCCTTGTGCCACTGGCGGAGTCCCAGCGAAGGTCAGACCCAGTGCTCTGACCTGGGAGGCTCAGCCCAGCCCCATGCAGGCAGTGCTGCGGGTGGAAGCAGGGCCCGAGAGTGGGCAGGAGTTTGCAGGATGGTTTGGAGAATAGCCAGGATGGAGGGAGGTGCAAAAGCTGGGGAGGGGCCCTGCAGCTGGCGCCCCCAGGCCGAGGGTGGTGGCGGGCCCCAGTTGTGCGTGTCCTGCTAACGTTCTTCTCTCCTGCCTCACTGTGCGGCGCCTCTTGCTCTCCTCACTCTCTGCCTCTCTCTCTGCCTCAGGAGCCCGGGCCGCCGCGCCTCCCCAAGGCCTACACCCCCTGGAGTCTCCTCCTACTGTTCCCTCCACTCCCTAGCGAGAGCCGCTTCTGGCCGTACCCCACCTCCCCTTCCTGGCACCGCGGTGGCGCAGACAGCCAGGGGTCAGGTACCCGGCACCGCGGGTTGGGCAGGGGTGAGGAGGGGCTGAGGGTACCCGGCAGGAAGCTCCACAGAGCTCAGAGCCCCTGTGCCCTCTGCCCAGCTGGGCGCCAGGACGTGTTCACGGGCTCTGCAGATGACGGGAGCCACCCCAGGCTCCCAGAGGGCTATGGCTGGGGGTGGGGGCTGGGATTTCCAACACTGGCTACCACCATGACTAGTGGGAGCTGAGTGAGCTCCCCCCACTCCCATCACCCCGTTCCAGACCCTTTGCCTGTGTCTCTGCGGGTGTCATCAGCCCCCTTGAGTGGACGTATTCAGGCCTTCGCTCTCCCCCCCTCTGGCCCCTTCTCACGCCTCGATCGTTAGCCGGGCTCCAGGGCACCA
Source organism: Cryptotis parvus (assembly GCA_021461705.1). Lineage (NCBI taxonomy): Eukaryota > Metazoa > Chordata > Mammalia > Eulipotyphla > Soricidae > Cryptotis > Cryptotis parvus. The sequence goes on along the minus strand of JAJIBD010038915.1, from coordinate 49,089 downwards.
TGGCTGAGGCAGGGCATGGCGTGCTCGGTGACGGGGAGTCCTGAGTCGCAGTTGGGGTCCTGCAGTCGTTTCGGCCACACTCAGGGTTTGCTCCTGGCTCTGCATTCAGGAGTGCCTGGCAGGCTCAGAGGGGACCATACGGGATTTGGGAACGGAACTGAGTTGGGTGCTTGCAAGGCAAACGCCTCCCCACTCTGGCCCCGACCCACTCCCTTGCTTTCTGGTTGGCCTCTGACCGCCCATTTTCCTTCTGCTGAGTCCGGGATCCCCTAGTGCCCAGGGCGGGGTGCTCACATCGGTGCCTTCTGGCCTGCAGCTCTGGGCCTTCATCTCGCAACCTCCCAGCCCTGAAGCTCACCGGGTTGTTTTTCTCCAGCTCTGGGCAGGATTCCACTAGAACATTCTCAGAGACTCGTGGCCTGGTGGCCGCCTCTGGACCCTTCCTCCGTGTTGGCTCACAGGGCAGATTTCTGCATGCAGGTGGAAGGACAGGGGCGGGTTAAATATCGCTGCTGGGCCTCCTGGGACCCCCTAGGCCTCCCTAAGGCTGGCACCATTGGGGCTCGTCCACCCCACCACGTGCCATGGGCAGTTTCTTTCCTGGATGCTTTTCCTGGACTGTGCAGAATAAATCCCTAGGGGCCAGTTGCAGCGGCCACTGCAGCTTCACCGTCTCTCATTCCAGTCAAGCAAAAAGGACTCCCAGCAAACAGCGCCCCTGGACACCTCCAGAGACACCAGCCTCGGCCCAGCAGGCAAGAGACGGAGGCCGAGAAGCAGGCGGCGCTCAACAAAGGTACTCTCAGACCGGAACGGGGCCAGGAGGGGCGGGGGTTTCGTTTCTGCCCACTCGGCTCCTCTCCACGCCTTCCCACTCTGCGTCTGGCTTCACGGTGGCTCTCGTCTCCCCTGCAGTTGGCATCGTGCCTCCTCGGACAAAGTCACCCACTGACGACGCAGGGGACCCCTCCAGGGTGGTGAGGAGAAGTGGCAACGGGCTGGCCAACGGTCTCTCCCCCGCGTGAGTTCCCCAACCTGCACTGTGTCCCGCCCCCTCAGCCATGTGTGGTCCTCACTGCCCGAGAGACTGAGGGGTGCTCGAGATCAGGGGCCGAGGGGGAGATGTTTGCCGGGAGATTTGCTGGGGCGACCCAGGGCAGCCGGAGGGGAGCCATACCTGTCACACTCAGCACTGAGACACGGGTAGGTTCTCTCGTGGCCTGGAGCGAAAGTCCAGCTGTCACACTCAGCACTGAGACATGGGTAGGTTCTCTCGTGGCCTGGAGCAGAAGTCCAGGGGCAAGCACCAGGTGGGCTGGCCATGCCTCCCACAGGATAGCAGCTGTGGGCACTCTCCGGCTTTTCTCCTATTCTCTGCTCACCCCTCATGCCTGTCTCCAAAGGTCTGTTTTCCTACCCCCTTACTGGGTACCTGTTCTTGGGCTTAGCAGCCCCCGCTCTAGCGGAGGACGCCATCTCGAGATCTCAGCTTTGTTGCACATGCAAGGATACCTTTGTTGTTTGGTTTGATTTGGGGCCACACTGGACTATGCTCAGGGCTCAGTCCTGGTTCTGTGCTCAGGAAGTTACTCCTGGCAGTATTCAGGGAACATATGAGGTGCCAGGGATTAAACCCAGGTCTGCCGTGTTCAATGCAAGCGCCCTCCCCAAGGGTCAGTTGCTCTGGCCCAAGGGTCCTCCCATCTTTTTCTATCTTTTTGGTTCACCCAGTGATGTCTCGGGGTTACTCCTGGCTCTGCACTCAGGAATTACTCCTGGTGGTGCTTGGGGGACCATATGGGATGCCGGGATTGAACCTGGGTCGACCATGTGCAGGGGCAAATGTCCTCCCCGCTGGACTCCAAGGGTCATCCTGTTTTGACATAGGTCTCGGTCCCAGCTATTGGACACAGATCTTGAGGGCCGGGAGGGGAGACACTACACAGCTAGAAACAGCTTCTTGGGGAAATTTGAAGAAATCATGGAGTGAAAAACCTTGTTAAGGGAGGCAGCCCCGCTGACCGCCCCTGTTTTCCCGGTGCAGCAGGAGCGCCCCAAAAGTGCTGTGTTCCCGGGGAGGGCAAAGTGAAGATGAGTGTGGAGGAACAGATCGACCGCATGCGACGGCACCAGAGCGGCTCCATGAAGGGAGAGAAACGCCGGAGCCTGCAGCTTCCGGCCAGCCCTGCCCGGGAGCCCAGCCCCCGCCCACCTACAAAGTGGTAATGTCCTCCTCAACTGCCAGTCTGGGCGTGGGCATCTGAGAGGGAACGGATGGACACTGGGGAGCTGAGGGACGGGGCCTGGACAGGAGACAGGTGGCTAGTGTTTCCTTCTTAGAGGCAGAAAAGCCACTAGGGCAACTGCGGAAGGGCTGGGCACATGCCTGGCACTGTGTGGCCCTGAGTGGGATCCTGGGTCCTGCCTGGCCCTGAGCTCTGCTGAGAGTGGCCCCACGTTCATCCCAAGCATTGTTGGGTTTGAGCATGGAGCCTCACTAATGAACTGGCTGTGCTAGAGAGGCCTCTGTTGGCAGAAAAAGGAAGGAAAAAGGGAAGAGAGAGAGAGAGAGAGAGAGAGAGAGAGAGAGAGAGAGAGAGAGAGAGAGAGAGAGCGAGAGAGAGAGAGCAAACAGGAAAGGTTCTGGCCTTGCATGCAGTCAGCCAGGTCTGGTCCCCTGCACTTCCTGAGCTCTGCCAAGAGTGATCCCTGAGCACAGAGCCAGGAGTAAGCACTGTCTGGACAGTGCCCACAATTTAAAAAACTAAAGAAAAGGAAGAAAATCAGTTCACAAAAAGGAATTCCTATAGTTTGGGGTGAAATTAATTAAAAGCCATTTAATTGAGTATAGTCCAGTATGAATGGTTTGAGGCTCTTCGAATGGTTTGAGGCTCTTCCTGTTCCTGGAGTGAGCAGATGCCCTTGAGCTACACTTGCTTGTGACGTATGGAGATGTTACTGGTGCCGGCTTGAGCAAATGAACAACAGGAAGACAGTGATACAAGTGAAGTGATAGTCCAATATACACCACCCAGACATAACTTTCTCTTTTTCAGGGTGGGTCACACCTGGAGATACTCAGGGTCACTCCTGGCTATGCACACAGGAATTATTCCTGGCAGTTCAGGGGACCATGTGGGATGCTGGGGATCAAACCCAAGTGGGCCTCATGCAAGGCAACACCCTCCCGCTGTGCTATTGCTTCAGACGGGAATAACTTTCTCTTTGACACAATTTTGAAGTGTTTCTATGTTGGGCTTTGGGCAGGCCTGCAGATTTCTCTGCACGTAGCGTTGCCCACTGCTCCAGCCCCAGAGCCGCTCCCCTCCGTGGGGCCGTCCACTCCATGGTCAGGAATTCTTAGCCCAGATAGCTTTTTGATCTTGATTTTATTTTTGTTTAGGCTAGTGTCAGGAATCCAACCCAGTACCTCATGCATGGAAGGCAAATGCTTTTCTACCGAGCCACACCCTTGTCAGAAAGCCAGAAAACACCATCTTCATTTTTTTTTTTCTTTTTTCAGTCACACCCGGCAATGCGCAGGGGTTACTCCTGGCTCTTTGTTCTGGAATTACTCCTGGCGGTGCTTGGGGGACCATATGGGATGCCGGAGATTGAGCCTGGGTTGGCCATGTGCAAGGCAAATGCCCTACCCGCTGTGCTATCGTTCCGGCCCTCCACCACCATCTTCATTCTTTGCTTATTTTGTTTTGGGGCTATACCACCTGGGCTTTAATGCTGGCTCTGTGCTCAGGAGACCACATGGGGTGCTGGGGTTCAGACCTGGGTTATCCGCATTCAAGGCCAGCACCCTGCCCATTGTTCTAGCTCTCCAGCCCATCCATCTTTCTTTCCTTCTCGTTTTTATCAGCCACACCCATCAGTACTCAGGGATGACTCCCTGCGGACTGTGCTCAGGGGACCATGACAGGGATCAAGCCTGGGTCTCCTGCACGCAGAGCCTGCACTCAGCTCACCGAGCTGCCTTGTTTCATAGGCCAGGCGCCAGTCACAGGAAATCCAGGTTTCTTGGTGTCCATAGTCAAGTGCAGAATTGGAGTCGGACACATGGGATTTTCCTTCCTGCTCAGTGCCAGAAATCCAGAAATGGTGGTTCCCAGGTCCTGCCTCTCATTCAGATTCTGGCTGGTAGACTGGAACGTCGGCGATGTGGAACTATAATATGAAAATGTCTCTGTGGATCATTCTGGCCCATGGGCAGTCAGTCAGAGTTCGTGTAAGACACTGCAGTCCACCCCGAGACCAGGCACAGATGTCAAGTTAGGGTCCAGCAGGCCTGAGGAGAGAGACCGTGGACAGTTCGCTTGGGCCCGTCAGGCTCTCAGCACAGGTCTTGGGAGCTGTGGGGTGCAGGGCCGGTGCAGGCTGTGGGACCTGCCCCTGTGGGCATCACCCTGCCGTGTTCTAGGTGCGCCGCCATCGCAGCACCCACGAGGTGGACATCTCACGCCTGAGTGGGGCAGGCCTCCGAGGAGAGATCAGGGGGGCAGGCCTACGTGGATCACCCCAGGGAGAGATTGCCCGGTGGGCTAGATGGAGCTGGAGCCCCAGCACGATAACGGGGTGGATATGCGAGGCTGAGGGAGGGCGTGTGGCGGGGGCAGGGGAGGGGCGTGGAGGGGTGCTGACCTGGGGGGGGGGGGGGGGCGGGGGGGGGGGCGTGGGGTGGCAGGGCACGGCAGAGAGAGGGCATGGAGGAGGGGTGCTGACCTGGCAGGGTGAGGGCGGGGAGGGGCGGCGTGGAGGGGGTGCTGACCTGGCGGGCGGGCAGGGGTGTGTGATGGAGTTGTGCTGGCCTGGTGGGGGCTGGCGGGGGCATCATGGAAGGGTGCTGACCTGGCGGGGTGGGCAGGGGGGCTTCCTGGAGGGGGTGCTGACCTGCGCCCTCCACAGCTCTCCACCCCAGACAAAGTCCTCATCCCCGAGCGCTACATCGACTTGGAACCTGACACCCCTCTGAGCCCCGAGGAGCTGAAGGAGAAGCAGAAGAAAGTGGAGAGAATCAAGACACTCATCGCCAAGTCCAGGTAATGGCCTGAGTGGACCCCTGGGCTAGGGCCCAGCTGGGGGACCCCTTGTTGCTGGATCCCCAGGAGGAATTCAGGCAGCGGCTCAAAGCAGCGGAGCGGGGCGGGCCCCCAGGCCCCGTCAGGGCAGCACACGGCTCGGAAAGTTCTTCTCCGCCCCGACTGCCACAGGGCTTCTCCCCCATCCCTCTGCCCGGTGGGCCTGGCCTGTAGCCCACGTCTGTGTCTGTGTCCTCAGCATGCAGAATGTGGTGCTGGCCGGCGGGGCGACCCCGTGGACGTGCCCCGACTCAGAGAGCCAGCTGCAGGAGCAGGAGAAGCGGATTGAGATCTCCTGTGCTCTGGCCACCGAGGCCTCCCCGCCGCGGTCGCATGCTGTCCGGTGAGAGGGGCTGGGCCTCGCTGCGCCAGGGGCACCTCTGCCCATGCATAGGGGTGGACAGGGACAGAGAGCCACAGTGCCAGGGAGACGACCCCCTCCAGGCTAGGTAGGGCAGGCGTTCACTGGGCACCAGGATCAGTGCTGGTTGATCTAGACTGACTTAGGTGTGCCAGTGGCCAGAGGGCCTGAGGCAGGAGCCTGGGGCCCTGACGTCCCTCCCAGATGCTGATGGAGGCTCAGCGGCCAGTGGAAGCACAGGAAGCCCTTCTCCCAGGTTGATGAATGGCCTGGAGAAAACGGGGTGACTCAGCCTTGATTGGGCAAGACAGGAAACAACGTTCCTAGGGGCTGGAGAGATAGGACAGCAAGTGAGGGGTTCAATCACCAGCATCCTATTTGGCCCCCGAGCACCACCAGGAATAATCCCTGAGCCAGGAGTAAGCCCTGAGCATTGCTGGGTATGGCCCCAAAACCAAATATAGGGGGAAACGGCATTCCCAGTTCCGGAGAGTGGACCTGGTCTCCGTTCACAGCCCCCAGCTCTTGCTACCCACAAGCAGAAAGAATCAACAGAGGTGGTTGAGGCTTCCAAGCACCGAGACAGTCACCACCATGGCCTCCAAGCCAAAGCCACTGTCCCGTAAGGGAGCAGTCAATGAAGAAGTGACAGCACGTCAAGGCAAAGGCCAGGGCCACCCGCTCACTCTGGGGTTGACTCAGTGACTTGAATTTTGACTTACCTGAGTGGTCACTCCGACTAGGATGTAGCCGGAAAGAAGAGTGGACGTAAATGGAAGAACCAAAGGGATAAACCGAAGCCTCAAGGAAGAGCGCCGAGGCCAAGGCCGGGGGCCTGGTGCCTGGACACGGCCTCATCCTCCAGACTCAGGAGGTCAGGATGGAGAGAGAGTGAGACGGGAGGGCCGAAGGCCTGTCAGGACAGATGCCCAGCTGGACAACCAGAAGGACAGTTGTGGTGATGTCAGTCAAAAGACACAGGTCCAGGCTCCATGGCCAGGTGAAGGGCAGGGCCTGACCAGTAGCAGTGAGGGAGAGTCCATAGGGGGAGCCCAGTTCCTCCTCTGTAACACTCAGGTCAGCTTTTACCGCCTTCCTGCCAGAATGAGGGTGGTGCATGGGAGTGGGCAGCTGTACCACAATGTCTATTCTGGGGATGGACGTGCCCTTCCAGGCTAGCCAGCTGTGAGGGGGCTAAGTCCGTAGTGCTGGTCGCAGTGAAGATCACAGTGGTCCTGCTTGGATTCCTAATGGTCCTTGTTGATCCAGCGATGATTCCAGGTGAATTCGTGAAGGACTTTTGTTCATCCAGTGATGATTGCAAGTGATCTAGCATTGGTCTTACTAAGATGGCAGGGATCCTAATTGAGTTAGCAATGGTTCTTACTGTCTTGGCAGTGGTCCTCGTTGAACAGACCAGTGATCCTTTGATGAAGTAGCAATGGTTCTCTCTGAAGTAGCAATAACCCTGATTAAACTAGCAATGGCCCTTGTTGAACTAGCAATGATACTGGTTGTACTAGCAATGGTCCTAGTTGAACCAGCAATGACCAATGTTAAGTGACGATGGTCTTAGTTGAACCAGCAATGGTCCTTGCTGATCCAGCAATGATTCTAGATGAATTCTCTAGGGTCTTTTTCATCCAGTGATCATTCTAAATGAACTAGCAGTGGTCCTAGTCAGATGGCAGAGATCCTAGTTGAATTACCAATGATTCTAATTGTATAGCGGTGGTCCTCGTTGAACTGACTCTGGGCTTGGTAGAGTTTGCAGTGGGCCTTTGTTAAAGTAGCAGTGATTCTCTATGCACTAGCAATAACCCTGATTAAACTAGTAATGGTCCTTGTTGCACTAGCAATGACTGGTATTAAGTGGCAGTGGCTCTTGTTTCACCAGCAATGGGCCTAGTTGCATCAACAATGGACTCGGGAGATCACAATTTTTGTATTCGCAGATTGTCCTGGTGGGATTTACAATGGTCTAAATGGGTTGCCAACAGTTCTAGTTGAGCTGACAATAGCTAAAGTAGAAAGAGGAACCATTTGTGTTTCTTTCTAGCCATTTAAAATATGGGTATTGGGGCCGGAGCGATATCACAGCAGGTAGGGTGTTTGCCTTGCATGCAGCCAACCTGGGTTTGTTCCCCCACATCTGATATGGTACCCTGAGCACTGCCTGGAGTAATTCCTCAGCGAAGAGCCAGGAGTAACCCCTGAACATCACCGGGTGTGACCCAAAAAGGCAAAGATAGATAGATAGATAGAGAGAGAGATAGATAGATAGATAGATAGATAGATAGATAGATAGATAGATAGATAGATAGATAGATAGATAGATAGATAGATAGATAGATAGATAGATAGAGAGAGAGAGAGAGAGATAGATGGATGGAGGGAGGGAGGGAGGGAGGGAGGGAGGGAGGAAGGAAGGAGAAAGAAGGAAGGAAGGAAGGAGGGAGGGAGGGAGGGAAGGAGGGAGGGAGGAAGGGAGGGAGGGAGGGAGGGAGGAAGGAGGGAAGGAGGAAGGGAGGAAGGAAGGAAGGAAGGAAGGAAGGGAGGAAGGAAGGAAGGGAGGGAAGGAGGGAAGGAAGGGAAGGAAGGAAGGGAGGGAAGGAAGGAAGGAAGGAAGGAAGGAAGGAAGGAAGGAAGGAAGGAAGGGGAAGGAAGGAAGGAAGGAAGGAAGGAAGGAAGGAAGGAAGGAAGGAAGGAAGGAAGGAAGGAAGGAAGGAAGGAAGGAAGGAAGGAAGGAAGGAAGGAAGGAAGGAAGGAAGGAGGGAGGGAGGAAGGAGGGAGGAAGGAAGGAAGGAAGGAAGGAAGGAAGGAAGGAAGGAAGGAAGGAAGGAAGGAAGGAAGGAAGGAAGGAAGGAAGGAAGAAGGAAGGAAGGAAGGAAGGAAGGAAGGAAGGAAGGAAGAAGGAAGGAAGGAAGGAAGGAAGAAGGAAGGAAGAAGATTTTCCAGAAATGTCAGGCTGGGTGACAAGGTCCCAGAGGTGCTCTAGAGGGAGCTGAGGGCAAGGGATGAGAGCCCCAGAACCTCCTGTCCACAGCCCCAAGGCAGCAGGACCCCCGCAGAGCCTCCCTCCCCAGAGTGGAGCTTTGAATGAACTCCGAATCTTCCACAGATCAGATTCCACATGCTCTGGGCAAAAGGCAACTTCCTGCCCATGTAACACCCTTTCAAAGCATTTGCTTTGCTCCTGCCCCAGCACCCGCCTCCTTCTTGCATAGTTCCCCTGCCAAAGGCTTCAAGAAAACAAAACCCACCCAGATGCTCAGATTTCTCCCCTCCATACACGCGGATTTACATTTCAGGGTCGCTGCACTGAGAGCAAACAGTCGCTTGGCTTTTGCCAAAACCCCAACTATTTAAAAATGGTAGAGGCAGAGCTAGACTCTCGCCCACGGTCCCACCAACCTGGGCTAGTGGCCCAGACTTCCAGAGCTGCAGTCTGCCCGGTGAGCAGACTGCAACTGGACATGGGCGGTGTTCCTCGGTCCAGGCCCAGGGCCTGAATGTGTGGCAGTACTGGCCATAGGTTTGAGGTCAGGGAGTGGGTACAGGAGACAGAGAGCCCCCGAGGATGCATTGTGGCTGGGCTGGTGTGGCCAGTAGCAAGTGGGTGTCGTGGTGTTAGCAAGTGTCAGTGCAAACTGTCTGGTGAGGGCAGACTCAAGGGCAAGTGTGTGTGTGTGTGTGTGTGTGTGTGTGTGTGTGTGTGGAGCCTGTGTGAGGTGTTTCCTACAGCAAGAACGCTGCTTATACAGCACTTCTGGGGTATCACGTGTATGGTTTGTGGCTGGAGGAAGTGTTTGAGGACACGCACAGGCATGGGTGTATGTGCAAGGCAGCCGTGAGTCTGTGGCATGGTGTGAACATGCTCATGTCGGAGAGAAGGATGCTTAGTAAACGCTTCGGGTTATCCATGCGGGTGTTTGGGGGGCTTATATAGGCTGACACTGTGTGCCCAGACTGCTGTGCGGTGCGAGGCATGTGTAAGGTATCTTGGTCTCTGTGGGAAACCACGTATGTGATGCAACACTTGTGGCCATAGAGCTGTGTGGAGGATGGGAATGCGTGTGGCCAACCATGACAGCGTACACACGTGACAGTACCAGGACTCACAATTGCATGTTACATGTCCAATTCATCTAGAATCTTTCCTTTCCTCTCCTCTCCTCTCCTCTCCTCTCCCCTCCCCTCCCTCCCTCCCCTCCCTCCCTTCCCTCCCTTCCTCCCTTCCCTTCCTTTCCCTTCCCTTTCCCTTCCCTTCCCTTCCCTTCCCTTCCCCTTCCCTTCCCTTCCCTCCCCTCCCTCCCCTCCCCCCCCTCCCCTCCCCTCCCTTCCCTTCCCTTCCCTTCCCTTCCCTTCCTTCCCTTCCCTTCCTTTCCTTCCCTTCCCCTCCCCTCCCCTCCCCTCCCTCCCTCCCCTCTCCCCTCCCCCTCCCTCCTCCCCCCTCCCTTCCCTCCTTCCCTTCCCTTCCCTTTTCTTTTCTTTTCTTTTCTTTTGCTTTTTGGTTCACATCCTGTGGTGCTCAGGGGTTCCTCCTGGCTCTGCACTCAGGAATTACTCCTGGTGGTGCTAAGGGAACAGTATGGGATGCCGGTGATCAAACGCCCTCCCTGCTGTGCTGTTGCCCTGGCCTTCTTGAAGAGGCTGTACTAAACATCATGGATCTTTCTCCCTAGCATCAACATCGGGGTTCTCTTGCTGACCTCTGTTGAAGGGCTCAGGACTCTGGCTGGCTACAGTCAGTAGCTCTGTTTGCCACCGTGCCTCGGTCTCCCCGCTGTGGCGCTGCTGTGGTTTTTCCTCTCCTTGGCTGGGCCTTCTTACAGACACAGCCGGACTTTGACTCTGGCCACTCCTAATTTCCCAGTTTCTCATCTCCCATGACCTAGAACCAGGCAAGTCCCACCTTTGAGAACGGGCACTAATCAGCCTCAAACGGGTGTCCAGGAGCTCTTTCCTGAGAATGTTGCACACGACCAACTGGGTTTGATCCCCGCCATCCCATACTCTCCCCTGACAACGACCTGCACACGCTCTGACCTCTGGTCTCAGACTGCGTCTTCCTTGCTTAGTTCTGGGTTTCATCTGGTCTCCCACAAGAGCTGTGGTGTGGGACACACAGACGTGTGTAACAAAGGTGCTGACCTGTGTCTTTGCGTGCGGGATGTTAGCTGTGTGCCAGGCCCCGTGGAAGGCCCCCATCCTAGCTGTGTGTGGCGAATGTAATAAAGGGTGTTGCCAGCTCTCAGCACCCACTGTGCTGTGTGTGGGCCGGCCCCACTTCCTCATCCTGGGGAGCCCCGTGTCTGGGCGCCTCATGTGGGTGTTTGCATGGATGCCACGGTTGCATGGAGACGGGAGAGCTTGGGGCTCGGTGCCAGTCTTCCTCTGGCAGGAAGCACAGTGCCAGCCTGACTGCTGGGTGCTGTCTCAGCTCCACTGAGTGTGCTCCGGGCTGCCCGAGGGGCTGGAGGCCGCAGTCACCCTGAGAGCTTAGCTCCGCTTCTCCGTATCCTCAGCTGTCCTTTACAGCTTGGAACAAGGATAATAGAGAAAAAGCTCATGCATTGTATGTCCGCACTCTAAGGCCTGTTGTGGCCTGGGGTGGGGTGGGCTGACAACGTCCTTCTTGAATGTTGCGGGGCAAAGGGGGTTTCAGCAGAGGAGCCCGTGTTGGGGCTGTCGGCAGACTTGCGCCACGCCTGTCTGATTCCTGCTAACCTTCTTCATGTGGGCTCGTGAGTGCTGCCCTGTTGGCCGTGACTCAGAGCAGTTGCGGGGAGCAGGGTGTCCCCGCCTCACCCATGTGGTTCTGGGGGCACCTGTTTCCTCAGGGGCACCATACTGTCCTTCTTGGCGCCCCGGGATCAGGCCGCCTTTGCCCCGCTCCGCTCTCCTCTCGGCTCGCCGCCCTGCCTGGCGCTGGGTGCCCTCCCTGCACCGCACGCTCACTCCCTGTTCGTTTCTGTTTCCAGTGCAATGTGCCACCCCAAGCCCTCCCACCTCCCCCGCCTCCCCGACTCCACCAGCCAACCCCTCCCGTCTGAGTGCCCACGGGGTGCGGAGAGCAGCCGTGCCATGCAGGTCTGAGTGGACGTAAGCACTTTTGACTGTACTCACCCCCTACGGGCCCCACCCTGGCAGCCATGACACCCTCGCCTTTGGCATTGCTTCTCCCCACCCGCCAGCCCCGCGCCCTGCTCTTTCCACCTGCTTGCACCCGAGTGCCCCCGCCATGCGAGCCAGAGCCGGCTGGCAGGGCCGCTTCCTGGGCTGGGCACAGCGCCTGTGGACTTTGCTTCTCCAGAAGCAAAGCGGAAGCAGCAGAGCCTGCCCTGTGCCTGCCGGGAGAGAGTGGCCCCACCTTCTCTCCTGCGCCACGCCCACCCCACTGCCTACTGCGGCCATCGACACGTACCTTGGTCCTGGCCTTGGAAGTTGTTTCTTCCAAGTACTTTGGGTTTTATGTCTGTGCAGTGGCCTCCCTGATGGTACTGGGGCCCTGAGTGACACGGGCACTGCTCAGGGGGTCAGGCCGTGCCAGAGATTGAACCTGAGCCCTGTGCATGCCAGGGAGGTGCCCAAGACCTAGGTGCCAGCTCCCTGGACCCGTTCCCGGATTTTCCTGTTAATTATCCTGGGCTGAGTCTGGCCACAGGCTGTCCCTCCCGCCCCCTCACACACGGCCCTTGAGAGCGGACAATGGAATTGAGCATTTTTCTGTCTGTTCATCCTCCCGTGGGGCAGGAGGGTGGCGGGCACAGAGGTTCTCTTACCAGATGAGGCGCCCCGTCCCCGGGAAGGTGGGTGAGGTCACAGACCCTCTGGCAACCCTTTTATCACCACTTTCTCTCTCCTCCAGTGCAAGCCCTGGCCAGCACCGTGCAGCTCCAGAGAGCCACCTTCTGAGGTCACCTCTGCTCCTGCGATCCCCGATCCTCACCGCCTGCTCCCTAACCTCTGCGCCCCTGAGAACGTCGCTGGGGAGCCAACGGGGGCTGGGCTGCTGCCGAGGAGCGCGGACACCCAAACAGATGCCTCAGTCCACACACCGTGCCCAGTGCTGACTCCTGACCAGGGGCATAGACCCAGGCCTGAGACAGGCATGGATCCGGCCCTCCTGTCTGGAGGCTCAAGCCGTCAGGGGCTGGGAACTGAGTGTGGCCAGGGTGGTGGTGGGTCACCTAGAACTTCCAGATGGCTAAGCTGCCATGCGGGACAGCCCTGGGCTTGGGCAGGACAGCCAGAGGCAGACACGGAGAGAAGATGGTCACTCTCAAGCCACACCCAGGCGGCTGTTCCCGGGCATCGCGTGTCTCTGTTCACAGGGCTCCCGGGCGGGGGCCGGCCGGACGCTACTCGAGCCAAAGAGAGGGTGACTAGAGAGGGCAACCGCGTGAGCAACAGCAGGTCATTGTGGGTCTGAGGGCAGGTCACGGAGGGCGCAGAGAAGGGGGAGCTCCAGGAGAGAGAAAGGAGAGGGAGTGAGGGGGCGTCTGGACGTGCTCCCCTGTGGGAGGAGGAGGAGGGTCCCGGAAGGGATGAGGACTGCGGGGACAAGGTGAGGGCCAGCACAGCCTCCCACCACCCGCAGGACAGACCAGCAGGACTTGGGATGGGCGGGGTGGGCGTGGACGGACCGTTTGGGAAATGCCACTTCTAGAGCTGGGCCTGGCGTGCGGCCCTGTCTGGACTCGGGGGCACAGGAAAGGTGTCAGCCTAAAGGCCTTTGTGAACCGCTTTGGTGACATGTCCCTGTGTGTCCCCCCACCCTCCGAGTGTGCCCCAAGGCGGGAACCCCACGCTGGACACCCCAAGGAGTCACAGGGCACTGAAGAACTGGCTCCAGCACCTCCTGAGCAAGAGGGGGCAGCGCCCACCCTCACTCCACGGCACGGGCTGGAGATGGACATGGCCAGAGGTGGTGGGACCCAGGCCTGCACGCGGCCGGCCCTGCCAGCTGCCCCGCGACCCCTGCGACCTCCAGCCTGGTCCTGCTGCTCCTCCACAGCAGGGCAGCTTGAGCGTGGCCTGACATGCATCTTAGATGCTCCCAGCACTGTTCTAGGTGCTCCGGATCGTCTCCCTGCTTCCAAGGGGCCAGGCGGGGCTCCCACTAGCTTCAGTTCCCCTTGGCCACATTCCTTAGCCCAACTCAAACAGCCCAAATCCATCCTTTCTCCCCCACCGTCGGGCGGATGGGGCAGGGCTACCGGCCACCCCCTCTCCCCAACCCTTTCTCCACCCACCAGAAACAGATTTGGGGGAGCGGGGTTCCCCACCTTCCCTTTCTTCGTCTCTCCTTTTTTTTAAAGTCATTTTTAGAAATACCTGTGGAACATCAAGACCTGTGTCAGCCCTTGCCCTGTGTTTCATAAAGCTGGCTTTATGTTGCTTTACATGCCTTAATATATGTTGATGATGGTTATACATATTATAGACCTCTATGTAATATATACATCCGTCTCGCTGCCTCGTCCTTTCTGAGCCCCCCAATCCAGACCCGTTCTCCCCTGTGCCCCCCACACTCATCCTAGCACAAGGCGACCCTTCGCCCCATGTCTTTTGATCCAAAGAAGAAGGGGAAAGACTTATTTTAAGGCACATCTATTTTTGTGCTTTTGTTATAAAAGCTGATCTATTTTCAAAATGTGCGATATCTCACTGGAACAGGGAGTCGGGATGGCCACCCCCAACCTTATATTCTCTGCGCCCAGTTTCCTACCCCACCTGCTCATCACCCCCCAGTTTGCCAGGGCTGGTTCCCCCACAGTTGTGCCCCCCCTAACCCCCCGGCCCCCGAGTGTGTCTTTTGGGGGCAGGGCATTTTCTTGAAATCCTGTTTCCTGTTTGGTCCCCATGACGCCTCCTGGTGGTTCTCTGGACTCACAGAAACGAAGCCTGGGGAGGAAATGGCTGGCAGTGTGTGCGCAGTCTCCAGATGCTCTCCTGGACTCCTGGACATCCCCTCCTCCAGCGCCTGCTCAGAAACGCAGATACTTTGGGGGTGCCTGGGCTCAGTGCCCAGAATTCTCTTCTTGGGCCAGTGCAATTGCACAGCGAAGAGGGCACTTGGCCTTACATGCAGCCAGCTGGGTTAGATCCCCAGCATCACCCCGAGCTCCCGCCAGGAGTAATACCTGAGTGCAGAGGCAGGAGAACCCCCTGAGGCAAAACCCAAACCAATCACTTCACTTGTACCACTGTCTTCCCGTTCATCATCGATTTGCTTGAGCAGGACACCAGTAACATCTCCATATGTCCTGTCTCATGCTAGTAGAGCCCAAGGGCATCTGCTTGCTCCAGGAACATAAAGAGCCTCAAACCATTCCATCAGGTCATGGGAATGAGGTCTATAATTGTTACTGGTATTTGGCATATCAAATACGACACAGGTAGCTTGACAGGCTCTGCCGTGCGGGTGGCATACTCTTGTAATCACCTCTGATCTCCAGCATTTATTGATGAACTGCACGGCTGCAAGCGGCCGCGGAGCCAGGCTGTGATCAGCTTTTCTGCTGGGTGGAGTTCTGACGATGGGGGAGTCCGCATGTGGAAAATGGCGGCCCTCATGGAGTGGGGGTCGTCTGGCTTCTTGCGGGGCTCTGCTGGGGTGGCGGGCCAGGGCTAGAACCCGCCATCCCTCCCTGGCGCCTGTGATCGGCTGTGAAATCTACCCTGTCCACATTCACACCCTCTACTTTCACACACTGTCCACTTTCAAAACCTAAACCCTGTCCACTTTCACACCCTCTACTGTCCACACCTCTACCTGTCTTTCACACCTCTTTCTCAACCTCATTCACACCCTCTTTCACACCTGTCTTCAACCTTTCTCACACCTCTTTCAACCTCTTTCACACCCTCTACCATGCCTTTCACACCCTCTTTCACACCCTTCTCACCCTCTTTCACACCCATAATATCTCTGCTTCTACACTTGCCTCTTCACACCTTCCCACCTCTTTCATATTCTGTCCTATACCGCTCTGGAAAATCACCCCATCATATTCTGTCTATACTTGCTCTGGACTACTACCCCATCCATATTCTGTCTATACTTGCTCTGAACAACTACCCCATCCATATTCTGTCTATACTTGCTCTGGACAACTACTCCATACATATTCTGTCTATACTCGCTCTGGAAAATCACCCCCATCCATATTCTGTCTATATCTGCCCCACTCTGGAACAACTACCCCATCCATATTGTGTCTATACTCGCTCTGGACAACTACCCCATCCATATTCTGTCTACACTCGCTCTGGACTACTACTCCATCCATATTCTGTCTATACTCACTCTGGACAATCACCCCATCCATATTCTGTCTATACTCACTCTGAACAACTACCCCATCCATATTCTGTCTATACTCACTCTGGACAACTACTCCATTCATATTCTGTCTATACTCGCTCTGGAAAATCCCCCCATCATATTCTGTCTATATGCTACCCCATATGGACAAACACTACCCCATCCATATTCTGTCTATACTCGCTCTGGACAACTACCCCATCCATATTCTGTCTATACTCGCTCTGGACAACTACCCCATCCATATTCTGTTTATACGCTTGAATATTTCTGCACTTGCTGGGACCCACGTGATTTGTTTATGATCTGAGGGTCAGTCCTCAGGACAAGTGGCCTTAGGAGGAGACAAGCTTGGATCACAGCACACGGCAGGGGAAGCCCCTGAGCCCCCTAGCCAGACAGGAGCCACTGGCCCCCACAGTGTCCCTGTAGAGGGGCTGCTCCCCACCGTCCCCCTGCTGCCCCCACTTCCCCTCAGTGCTGCGTTTGGATAGTGCCTGTTTGTACTGGCCCAATACAGGAAATAAAATGGTTTATACAAGTGTGTGTGTGTGTGTGTGTGTGTCTATTTCCCTCTGTCCCCATCTGCCTGGGGCAGGCCTTGGAGCTCCATGCATAGTGGAAAATTTCACAAAAGAGGAGAAGCAAGGCAGGGGTGGGAGCATGCGCCCCTTCCCTGAGCCTCAGGCTGCAGCACCCTCAGAGTTCCCAGAGGGCTTCTTCCTGCATGTGTGGGTGCATGATGCTTATGTGAGCATCCTGTAGCTGCTAGCCCTCACCTATGGAACCACTCAGGACAGAAGGGACACTGGTGAGGGGGAGACAGGATGAACAGCTTCACTGTGCCGCTGCAGAAGGGCTAGAGCTGAGGCCCCTTTACAGGCCGAGGACACATGACCTGCATCAGCCTGACCTCCTCGCAAGCCCAGTGTTGGGGTTGGTCTCAGAGCTCCTCCTGGCACTGTGTGTCAGCTCCCAGCTGTGCTTCAGCCCCATCCCACACACTCTGGGGCTCCAGTAGGCCCGGCAGCCCCAGGTCAGGATCAGGATGGACACGGTGGCTTGTCTCCCTCTAGCGTCCTCTGTGGGTACTAGCACAGAGCAGGTAACCTCTCTCCGTAAAAGCAAAAACCTGCATACTCCCGGCTCCCAGGTCTCCATACACAGTCTGTGTTGTGTTGTGTTGTGTTTGTTGTGTTGTGTTGTGATGTTATGCTGTGTTGTATTGTGTTGCGTTGTTGTACTGTGTTGCGGGCTGCTAAAGCAGAGTTCAGGGATCAGGAGTCAACCTCTGCATTGACAACCAATTTGACTGGATTATTCCATGCTCAGAACCAGCCACTTGGGGCCGCTTGGGCCAGCGAAGTTGTGGCCATCAGGACACAGCCACTGTGCTAGGCAGCCTCCACACTACACCCAGCCATGGGGACTCCATACAACACCCAGCCATGGGGACTCCATACAACACCCAACCATGGGGACTCCATACAACACCCAGCCATGGGGACTCCATACAACACTCAGCCATGGGGACTCCATACAACACCCAGCCATGGGGACTCCATACAACACCCAGCCATGGGGACTCCATACAACACCCAGCCATGGGGACTCCATACAACACCCAACCATGGGGACTCCATACAACACTCAGCCATGGGACTCCATACAACACTCAACCATGGGGACTCCATACAACACCCAGCCATGGGGACTCCATACAACACCCAGCCATGGGGACTCCATACAACACCCAGCCATGGGGACTCCATACAACACCCAACCATGGGGACTCCATACAACACTCAGCCATGGGACTCCATACAACACTCAACCATGGGGACTCCATACAACACCCAGCCATGGGGACTCCATACAACACCCAGCCATGGGGACTCCATACAACACCCAACCATGGGGACTCCATACAACACCCAGCCATGGGACTCCATACAATACCCAACCATGGGGACTCCATACAACACCCAGCCATGGGGACTCCATACAATACCCAGCCATGGGGACTCCATACAACACCCAGCCATGGGGACTCCATACAACACCCAGCCATGGGGACTCCATACAACACCCAACCATGGGGACTCCATACAACACTCAGCCATGATGACTCCATACAACACCCAACCATGGGGACTCCATACAACACCCAGCCATGGGACTCCATATAACACCCAACCATGGGGACTCCATACAACACTCAGCCATGGGACTCCATACAACACCCAACCATGGGGACTCCATACAACACCCAGCCATGGGGACTCCATACAATACTCAGCCATGGGGACTCCATACAACACCCAACCATGGGGACTCCATACAACACCCAACCATGGGGACTCCATACAGCACCCAGCCATGGGGACTCCATACAACACCCAGCCATGGGACTCCATATGACTCCCAGCCATGTTCAGAGACTTCCAGTACTATACTTGAGTATAGTACTGGAGTATAGTGCTATATACTTGAGTATAGTGCTGCTGGGGAATCTCAGGCCACACCTGGCAGTGCTCAGAACATGAAAAGCTGAGGATTGAATCAGGGATTGTGACCCAGTAACCTAAGTTCCCCAGAAGTAACTCAACAAAGCCAGGTGGACGTTACCTGCTATTAGTGGGTGGGTTGCAGGGAGGGGCCGTGCCCGGGAAGAACCAGAGGAGGCTACCCTGGCTATATGTGTGGAGTGTGTGCATGTGTGCACGTGCCTGTCCATACATGTGTGTACATGTGTGCTCATGTGCATGTAAGTGTGTTGATGTATGTGTGTGGGTGTGTGCATGTGTTCTTGTATGTGTGTGCATGTGTGTACATATATGTGCGTGCGTGTGCTTGCATGTGTGTGTGAGTGCCTGTGTGTTAATGATTGACAGAGGCTCATTTCACAACCTACCAAGGGTCACGTCCTGGAGCTGCTGGAACCGGCTCTGTCTGCGCCCCTGGGCAGTCTCTTGGGAAGCCCCTGCCCCCATCATGATCTCCATCACGGAGCTGCAGAGTGAGTGCCGGGCCGGGCTGGGGGGGGGGGCGCCGGGACTGGATCAGGGGATCCCGGCAGAACGGGTGATCCCGGCAGAACGGGTGGAGACACGCCCCTTCCAGCAGGGAGCTCCCTGGGGAACCGCGACCTCTGGAGCCAGTGACTGAAGCTGCCGTGTTGGCTGCGGCCAGGCGGGCGTGGTCCCTTGTCGCCCACAGCGCCCCCAGGGAGACACTGGGGAACCAGCAAGACCTATGCAGGCTGGTCCCTCTCCCAGTCGGGACAGGAAGAGCAGGGATGCTGCCAGGGGGCCAGAGGGCTCTGTCCACTCTGACTTGATCCCACATAGTGCCCCCTGCAGTCTGGGCTTCCTCCTAAGGAAGCAAACTCCACTCTGCTTCTCAACCCTAACGTCTCCCCTTCCTGTGAGGGGGAGCCCCCCAGCAGCCAGCCATGGGAGGGTGGGAACAGCTGTAAGCTTCCCTGAACCCAGCTACCTAACGCCCCGAACCCCTGCTGTCTCCCCAGTTAACTGAAGTCAATAGCCATGGGACAAACGTGCCTTTGTTAGGGGTCGGTGTGGTGTCAGCTGTGTATGTGTGTATGTGGGCGAACAGGTGCGGCCCCACTCACGCACTGCAGGCGAGGCAAAATCGGATACAGACATCATGGGGAGGACTCCTGGAGCCAGGAGGTGGTACAGTGTGAGGCAGGAGGGCTACTGTCTGCTGGAGAGCGGTGGAGGATCCACCAGAAGGTGCCTGTACATGGAGTCTTACAGGAGCGAGGCAGCAAAGCCAGGCGGTAACCTGGAGGAAGGCGTCCTAGGGAAAGGGCTGCTGTGCAAAGGCCCTGGGGCACACTGAAGATCAAGGAGCTTCAGTGGGTGCAGAGTGGGTGAAGGTGCAGCAGCAGGGGCCTGTGTCAGGGCCGTCTCCAGGAGGCCAGAATGGGTCTGAGCTTGCTTTCACTCCATGAGCTGGGAACTATGAACTTTTCTGCAGGGGGCGACAGGGCCTGTTTATCTCTTCACCATGGATGCGGGTTTGAGCTCAGACTCAGAGGGTTGGAGCCGCAACAGGGACGTCCTGGGTTGAGGCGAGAGAGGGC
This sequence comes from Cryptotis parvus, assembly GCA_021461705.1. NCBI lineage: Eukaryota > Metazoa > Chordata > Mammalia > Eulipotyphla > Soricidae > Cryptotis > Cryptotis parvus. The sequence goes on along the minus strand of JAJIBD010038915.1, from coordinate 29,197 downwards.
AGGACCACCCACTACTGTGGAGGAGAGAGAGGAGTGAGACCCAAGACCGAGGGTCAGGGCAGCGTTTCATGAAACCAATGAGTATTGACTTCAAGAAAAGTGGAAAAAGGGAGAAGAGATTTGCCGGCCAGGAAATGGAACCGTGACCTGGAGACCCCAGTGATGACGCAGCCTTCGGCAGGCAGAGGGAGAGGGCGTGAGGAGAAGGTTCTAAGGCCCTGAGGCAGGAGGCTCTGAATGAGGGGGTTGGAGAGCAGGCAAGGGCGAGGAGCAGTGGGAGTGTTTCTGTTTCATTCTAAGCCCAGTGGGAGGCCCCGAGTTTATGTAGAGCACCAGTGGGGCTGGGGTCTGTTTTCCGGCACCCTACAGGGGGAGTCAGAGGGAGACAGGGCCGAGCACTCTCATTGGAGAATGTTGCATGGCAGGTAAGAGAAGTCTAGTGTTAGGAACGCAAAGGAATGGGGCTCGGGAACTGTCCAAGAGGTAGGGTGCAGGGACAGCGTGTGAGACCCCCAAGGCACTGCGTCCCCCCTATACCCACCCCTATTCCCACCCAGCACTACCAGGCCGAGTCTTGGCGAGGCCAGCACAGCTGTGCAGGACCGCACTTAAAATGAGACAAAGGAAAGGAATACAGGGGCAGGAGGCGATAGCACAGCGGGGAGGGCGTTTGCCTTGCACGCGGCCGACCTGGGTTCGATCCCCGGCATCCCATATGGTCCCCTGAGCACCACCAGGAGTAATTCCTGAGTGCAGAGCCAGGAGTGACCCCTGAGCATTGCCGGGTGTTACCCAAAAAAGCAAGCAAACAAACAAACAAACAAACAAATAAATAAAAAAGGAACATAGAAATGAACTGGGCCTGAGAGTCAGTGGTCAAGAGGCCCTGAGGGGCGGAACAGGACAGGGGGTAGAGCAGAGGGGGCAAGCTCCACAGGGGTCTCCTTCCCTCTGTGCTAGGGAACACAGTGACACCATTAGTATAGCCTGAGCTGGCACGGGAAAACACAGGTCGAGGAGGCAGCAAATATGAGGAGGGGACTCAGGAAGAGGCATGGATGGAAAAGATAAACGGGCAGGTGGGAGCCTGAGGAGAGACAGCACAGTGGGTAGGGCCGAGAGAAAGCACAGTGGGTAGGGCCGGGAGAGAGAGCACAGTGGGTAGGGCCGGAGAGGGAGCCCAGTGGGTAGGGCCGAGGGAGGGGGGGGTGGGAAGCCCAGTGGGTAGGGCCGGAGAGGTAGCAGAGTGGGTAGGGCCGGAGAGATAGTACAGTGGGTAGGGCCGGGAAGAAGGAGCACAATGGGTAGGGCCGGAGAGGTAGCACAGTGGGTAGGGCCAGAGAGGTAGCACAGTGGTTAGGGCTGGAAAGAGAGCACAATGGGTAGGGCCAGAGAGGTAGCGCAGTGGGTAGGGCCAGACAGTAGCACAGTGGGCAGGCGCTTCCCTGGCACAGCGCCATTTGGGTTGTATCCCGGCATCCCATATGGTCCCTAAAGAACCACCAGGAGTGATCCCTGAGCACAGAGGCAGAACTCCCTGAGCATTACCAATTGTGGCCACTCCCCATCCACCACCACCCCAAAGAAAAAGAAAAAACCCACCAGGCCCTGAGGTTGGGGGTTTCCGCTGGCATAAAGGCAAGATGGTCTGTGAAACTAGACCAGAGAGAGCAGAAGACGGGGCCCAGCCCTGAGGGAGTCAGACCCCCGAGGAAAGACGAGCAGGACAGTCGGGGTGTCCCACCACCAACAGGCTGGTCCGGTCGGGGTTGCCTACCTCCGGCTTTCCTAAACACAGCAAAGCTGTTCCTGAGGGCCCAGAAGGTAGAAAGAGATAGACTGGGCTGGTCAAGGCCAGACTAATGGGTTCATCCAGGGGGCCAGCTGGGGGCCCATGGGGCACCCCACACGTGTCTCTTTTCTGGCCGGGAACAGGCCAACCACAGACTTGCCCCCAGGAAGCTCTGAGCAGCCCAAGGGCTCCGGAGCTCAGCCCGGCCTGGCAGCGCCATTGGTGTCAGCGGTGGTTTCTGTGAATCACTGTTGCCGCTGTGAGACACCAGGGGAATGTCTTCCTCTTCCCTTTCCACAACACCTTCCTCGGCTTATGCAATGGCTGCGGCATCATTCCTTGGGACAGCGGGTGACAGGCTCACATTGCTGAGGGCTACGAGGCTCTCGTAACGTTCCTGCGCCCTGTGGTTGCAGTGGGAGAGAGCAAGGGCGGATGGAGAGGCTCCCGAGTGGAAGGTCCCTGGTGCCAAGGCAGGGTGAGACGGGCGTCTGGGCAGCACCCGTAAGGAGAGGGGCAGGGAGTGACTAGAACGAGGGGGCCGCGAGTCACACCGCAATCGAGTAACTGAAGAAATGTGAAACGGATCAAAGCAAAACCGTGTGAGTTTCCCGGTGCCGTTTCAAGAGCACGTCACGCCATCGTGTGGCTGTTTCTGCGTCGTCTAGATCTTGTCACGGGAGGAAACGTGTGGTCGAGCCAAGTGGAGACACTTGCGGACTGACAGGCCAGAAGCTTGATAAGCGTCACAGTGCAGTTAAGAAAGAGCAAGAAGCGGGTGCAGACGTGAGACTCAGGGTTTAGCCGCCCAAGGCCACGGAGGTGCTGAGCTGTCTGTTTGCTGCCCGCAGTACTGAGGGGTTATGGGGTGATAGGGGAGGCTGGGGGGTCAAACCTGGGTCAGTTGCGTGAAAGGCAGGCGCCCTAGCCACTGAGCTATCACTCGGGTCCCGAGAGTGTGTTCTGAGGCCCCCATGAGCCCTGGCCTGGGGGCTCCATCCACTCTCCAGCAAAGCCTACTTGAAGCTGGAGCTGTTTCCAGGAGCTCTGACAAGAGCTAGCAACTGGGTGCAGGGATGGGGCCACAATACGGCAGGGAGCCTGACTTGCTTGTGGCTGACCTGGGTTCCATCCCTGAGCCCACCAGGAGTGATCCCTGCATGCAGAGCCAGGAGCCAGCACTGATCACCGCTGGGTGTGGCCCCCAACCAAAAAACAATTAATAGGGGGACAGTAACATGGTGCTTCTTAAAAACTCTCAATAAACCTTTAAGAAAAACGTTTGTTTTGTTCTGTTTTGGGTCACACCTGGCGATGCTCAGGTGTTACTTCTGGCTCTGCACTCAGGAATTACTGCCGGTGCTTTGGGGACTCTATGGGATGTTGGGGATCGAACCCTAGTTGGCCACATGCAAGGCAAACGCCCTCCCCACTGTAATATCAATTTGGTCCCATAAGAAAAAAATCTGTTTTTAAAGGCTATAAATTTCCTGGCCGCTTCCTGGCCGCGAGCCCTGTGTTGTTCCAGCAGATCTGAATGATGGAGCTGTGTAGAGCGTTCCTGGGCGTGTTGGTGTTATCAGGTGTTTGTGTTATTTCCCCCCATTCTCCCCTGGCACAGAGTCTCTGGCTGCTCTGCTGTGGGTCTCACCGGAGCCCCTCTGCATGCCGGTTCCTTTTCCGGTCTTGTGGCTTTCACTGCTCTGGCTTTTGTCATTCTGATTATAAAGGCTTGGAGGTTTCCTATTAGGGTCTGTGTTTGCTGACCCCTTTAAGCCTCTTGAATCTGGGCGCCTGCACTCCGGCTCTGGGGAATTCTCACCTATGCTTGTTTTTGGTGGGAGTACTTTTGTGCTCAGGAACCACTCAGGCAGGGCTTGAGGGACCCTATGTGGTGCCAGGGTCCACCACGTTCAAGACAAGCCCCTTGCTTGCCATACTCTCTCGACCCCTTATTTGTGACTTCTTTCTTTTTTTTTTTTTTTTGGGGGGTCACACCCAGCAATGCTTAGGGGTTACTCCTGGCTCTTTGCTTAGTAATTACTCCTGGCATTGCTCGGTTGACCATATGGGATGCCGGGATGGAACCCGGTCGGCCGCATGCAAGGCAAACACCCTCTCAGCTGTACTATTGCTCCAGCCCTGCTGTAATTTCTTTAATTAGTGGAACACCCGTCCTGTTACCAGTGTACACATTTCCCACCACCAATGTCCCCAGTTTCCCTCCTCCCCCACCCCTGCACTGCCTCTGTAGCAGGCACCTTCTCTCTCTCTCTCTCTCTCTCTCTCTCTCTCTCTCTCTCTCTCTCGTTTACAATCCAGATACTGAAAGGTTATCATGTATATCCCTTTACCTACTTTCAACACTCAGTTCTTGTCCAGAGTGATCATTCCAACTTTTATGGTCATACTGGTTCCTTCTCAGTCCTAACTCCCCTTTGCCCCACTCCCACCCCACACTTGTGTGGCTGTGAGTGTGTGTGGATGTGCATATGTGAGTGTGTGTGAATGTGTGTGAGTATTGAGCGAGTGTGTGTGTGTGAGTTCTGAGCGTGAGTGTTCCTGTGAGTATGCCAGTGTGTGTGGATGTGTTCCATGGTACAAGGTTCTGTAGATGATTAGTAGGATTTCTGCAAGGGTTGTACCACCATGTGGACTTGCTTAATGCCCCGAACTGTAAACACGCATGAAAATACAGTTAAGAAACGAAACTGTGTGGATATGGGCTTACCGCCATTTCAAAACAACGTTTTTTCTGGGGGCGGAGCGATAGCCCAGCAGGTAGGGCGCTTGCCTTGCACGCGGCTGGCCTATGCCGGCCTGGGTTCGATCCCGGGATCCCATATGGTCCCCCGAGCACCGCCAGGAGTGATTCCTGAGTGCAGAGCCAGGAGTAACCCCTGAGCATTGCCGGGTGTGACCCAAAAAAGCAAAACAACAACAACAAACAAACAAACAAAAAAAAACCAACATTTTTCTGTGTGCTTATTTTGGGGCTTGGAGTGAGCCATCTTAAGAAATATCAAATTGTCCGACATATGGGCCCTGCCCAAGAAAGAGGTTGCATATGGTCCCCTTCAGTGCTGTGGTCACAGACTTGGTGCAGGGGCCAAAGAGGTGCAGGGGCCCTGGCGTGACGGAGAGACACAGGAGACCAGCGCGTGCGTCAGAGGGACACTGAGAGACACCATGACCGAGACAAGGGGCTGGTGCCAGGGGTGCAGAGGGCAGAGAGGGGTGCAGATCCAGCTGGGAAGAGGCCCCAGGCCGTTCCCACGAGGGACTCTTGTGAGGTAAGAGACCAGCAGGGCAGCCAAGACAAGGCCTAAGCAATGGCACAGCAGGGAGGTGCTTCCCTTGCACTGGGTCCACCCAGGCTCAGTCCCCCACACCCCATCTGGTCCCCTACAAGCCCCACCAGGAGTTGATCCCTGAGCACAGAGCCAGGAGTCAACCCTGAGCAGCAGCACGAGCGCCTGCCCGTGTGGACAGGCCTGACCACAGTTTCCGGGCGCTAACACAGATTCCCGCCCACCCACCCACCCTCTCCCTCGTCCCAACCTAGTCTGAGCACCGGCAGAGCTACCCAGACAGACGCAGGGCCTCCCGTGTCCCACACCATCGACACCTGGTGGCCCCTTCCCGAGCGCCCACAGCTCACCCCCAACCTCCCTGTTCCTTCCAGAGATCGGCGTGGGCACGGCTGGTTTCGGGATCTTCTTCATCCTCCTGGGAATTCTCCTGTATTTTGACTCCGTGCTGTTGGCCTTTGGAAATGTAAGTCCCTGCGTCTGCTGAGCTCTCGGGGTGAGGAGGGTCCAGTTCATTCATCTTGTGCTGGCCTTTGGGAAAGCACCGACCAGGCCAGGGGTCCAGAGAACCTGGGCACTGAAACCACATTCAGGAAACCCCCAGGCTTGCCCAGCCATGTGACACTCACCAACGGCCAAGAACGTGCTCAGAGAAAGAGGGAAGGAATTTAGAAAGGAGACATGGTAGGTGGAGAAGGCACCTGGCAAGAACGGAACAGCCGGAGAAACTGTATGGAGAGGCGGCTGGAGTGACAGCACAGAAGGGAGGGAGTTGGCCTTGCACTCATCCAACCTGGGTTCGACGCCGGGCATCCCCTATGGTCTTCTGAGCACAGAGCCAGAAATGAGCCCTGCATACCACAGGTGTGGCCCAAAAACCAAAACAAAAGTTATGGAGAAATGGAAAATGGAACATGCTGGATTAAGGTCTGCAGAGGGGCCTGGAGCAGACCTGCGGTGGTCCTGGGGCAGCCCCCCAGGTAGGATGAGGGAGTTGGAGGCCACAGGAGTTTCTGTGACAGGGAGCGGCCCGGAAGGAGGAGAGGGATGGCGTCAGATGAGACTTTGATACTTAAGAGCCTTCCAAGTTCTCCGTCCATCTGCCTCGTGAGCTGAGACTTGGTTGTGTGGCTGGACCGCCCTGTCTGGGAGTGGCCCTCTGCCCAGACTGCTGGGCCACCCTTCCTGAGAGTGGTCAGGCCGGCCCTAACACCCTGTGTGAGGTGAACATGCCCGAAGCAGGAACACTGCAGGGATTAAGTAAAGAGACGTGAAAGAAAAAGCATGGGGCCAAGGGCTCACGGCCTCACAGTCGACAGCCTGCCTGTCCCCCACCTGAGTGCTGACTGCTCAGAGCCAGGAGCCATCAGAAGGAGAACCACCCTCTGAGCAAACTCCTGACTAGCTTGGGCTATCCTGACTAGACTCTTACACACTGATGGCCTTAGTTTATCGGGACAAACCTCTAGGCATTGGGCTGTCTCGAGGGGAGATTCCCAAGGGAGAGGAAGCAGAGTTACAGGACCCCCACGGGGGCAGCTTTCACGTCACCTGGGTCAAATGGTCCTTTGATGACCCCCCATCCTGTCCCTCTCCTGGTCCCCACATCGGCCTCTCCCGTCCTCTCTACAGCTGCTGTTCCTGGCGGGTCTCTCCCCTCATCATCGGCCTGAGGAAGACGTGCTCCTTCTTCTTCCAGAGGCACAAGCTCAAGGCCACCAGCTTCTTCCTGGGGGGTGTGGTCATTGTGCTCCTGCGCTGGCCACTGCTGGGCATGGCCCTGGAAGCCTACGGGTTCATCAACCTCTTCAGGTGAGCTCGGGCCCTCGGGCCTGCGGGAGGGACGCATCAGAAAGGCCGACCCTCCTGCTGTCCCTCCAGGGCTTTTCAGCGGGACCCCTGTGAGCCCAGTTAACTCTGAGCACCCACAGGTGACCAAAGACAGGCCTGAGTGCTGGGGTCCTGCTGGGAGTCGGGCAGGTAACTCCCAGCCAGAGTCACCCGTGTGCTCACGGCCCTCTGCTCTAGCCAGTGTGGGCTCTTTTTTTCTATTTTTTGGGGGGCCGCACCTGGCAGTGCTCAGGACTTATTCCTGGCTCTGCACTCAGGGATCTCCTGATGGGGCTCTAGGGACCATATGGGATGCCGGGATGTAACCTGGGTCGGCCATGCCCACAGCAAGCGCCTACCCACTGTACTATCGCTCCGGCCTCATGGGCTGAATGCTCACCTTCGAGGCTGGACCTGCTGCTCTCAGGGGGCTGATCTTGGCCCAGTGGCCTGGCCCTTGGAACAGTCCTGTCAGCCCTGCACTTGGGGACGCAGCTGTCAGAGGGAGGGTTGGGACAAGCCTCAACGCTCAGGCCCAGCATCAGGCAAAGGGCATTCAGGGTTCAATGAAGACAGGAGGGGCAGAAGGAAGGAGGGAAGATTCAGCATCTGCGGAGAGAGCATGGGGGTGGAGGTGACCATTCTGGAGAATCGGGCTATGGGCCTGTGGGTAGGAGCTAAGTTAACCCCCACTGAGAAACCTGGAAACCCTTGATTTGCCTGAATGTCCCTGTCTCAGAGACAGAACATGACTTTAAGAAGCAAAATATGGAGGCCACTGAGAAAAGCGCAAAGGCACAGGCTTTCCCTGGGAGCCCCAGATTTGCTCCTTGGCTCCACAGGGTCCCCTGAGCCCATTGGGAGCAATGTGTGGCAGTAGTCTCCCAGCAGCACTGGGTGGGGCCCAAAACCAGAAAAAGAAAAGAAAGGAAAAAAGGGAAAGAAACTCAGGGCTAGCGTGTACTGCTTGTGCAGCTGACCCAGGTCTGATTCCCGGCACCCCACAGGATCCCCTGAGGCCCCACCAGAGCCATGCCTGAGTACAGAGCTAGGGGTAAGCCCCTGAGCTCCACCAGAGCCATGACTGAGTACAGAGCCAGGGGTAAGCCCTGAGCACTTCAGGGTGTGGCCCAAAAATACCACCTCCACCCGCCCCAAAAAAGAAAAGAAAAAGAGACTAAATGGTCTCATGCTTGTTCTGACATCCACTTATACAATATTCAGCTGCTTTCCAGTCAACTACATGTTCAAATAATCAAAGCACAGACAAAGCACATGCTGTGCCATGTATGGAGTTCGGGTGTTTCACGGGCCAGAGCCGGAAGACCCCTGGTGCTCCGGCAGGGGGCAGGTCTGCTCCTGGCACTGCCGGGCCACTCAGTATGGTGGAGCCACTGCAGGGACTACAAGGACCTGGGGGTGACTTGGACCCTGGGGAAGGAGACGACTCAGCAAGTCGGATCCACCCCCTGAGGGAATCCCACATCCAGCCCAGAAGGCCTGTCATAGACATTGCCTGATACCTCAGGGCTGCTGAGGAACAGTGTGCTTCTGTGGCGGCGTTCGGAGGCAGGACAGAGAATAACGGGGAGCAAAGGCTGGAGAAGTCACCCCGACCTCCGAGCCCAAAGAGGCGGGAGGATGGAGCTTGGTGCCCTGGCCAGCACCTGTTGCCTCGAAGGCTCCCCTGAGGTGCAGGAGTTATTGAACTGGTCCGTGCACCCCAAGTAGTAGGACCAAGATCTGAACACAAAGGGGGGCGTCTGACCCCAGAGCCCCATTCATCAAACCCAAGGCCTCACACATGTGCTGTGCCCCTACCCTGGGGTCCTCATGCTTAACCACTCCACACAACCACCTCTCAAAACACAGGGGTGCAGAAGCAAGGCTGCCCCCGGTTGGGGGGGCCTGCTCTCAGGGACCTTCTCTCCTATGCCCTGTACTTCCTCTGACCCCCGCCCCTCTGCCCACCTCCTCTGCACCTAGGGGCTTTTTCCCTGTGGCCTCGGCTTCCTGGGCAACGCCATCAACATCCCCTTTCTGAGTGCGGTGAGTGGCCTGTGCATATGGCTGGGTGGGGGAGGGAGAGCTGCTGCCGGGTGCAGGGGACCCCTATTGCTTACCCCACGAGATAGGAGCGGAGGGGGAGGGCAGGGGTGAGGTGGGTGCGGGGGTGGGTGCAGGTGCTAGCGTCACTCTTTAGTAGGAGACTCCAGAGTCCCCGGCTGGAAAGAGTCAGAGACTTCCAAGAAGCAGATGCGTGGGAGTTGGGCACAAGGAGGCTGAGCCGGGAAAGCAGGGACGGAGTCTCCTGTCTGCCTCCTTCCTTTCAGGCACTTGAGCTGGCTGCTCTGTCTGTCCTGTGCCCACACCCGGCCCCCTCATATCTTCACAGGCAGGACCCCTCACAGTCCATCCCATGCACCTGGTCCCCTTATGACCCTGTACCAGCCTCCTCACAGCCCCACAGCAAGCCACCTCATAGCCTCCCACCACGGCCCCCACACAGGGTCCCCTTACAGCACCTCCTCACACAACCACGACAAACCCACACAGCCCCCTTCACAGCCCCTCAAATCCTCCCACTCGGTCCCCTCACAGCACCCTCTATAGCCCCTCATAGCAGGCCACCTCACAGACCCCCACGGGGTACCCTCACAGCTCCCAACATTGTCCCCTCACGGCTCCTTCACAGCCCCCACAGTCCCATCACAGTCTGTCACAGCCCCCAACAACACCAACAAGACCTGGGTTAGCCTTTTCAGTTTCCCACAGCCTCCTCATAGCCTCCTCACAGCCCCCAGCCCCCTCATAGCTTTCTCATAACCTCTCCACAGCTTCCTCATAGCCTCCTCACAACCCTTCACAACTCCCCACAGTACCCCCACTGAGCCCTCACACCAGGCCTTATCACACTTACACACAGTCCTCTCTCACAACTCCATCACAGCCTCCACACAGGGTCTCCTCACAGCCCCCTCACACAACCCCCTCAAGGCCCCCTCACAGCTCCCTCACAGTCCCTTCACACCTCCCTCTCCGGCCCCCTCACAGCCCCTTCACTACAGCCCCTCAAGGTCCCCTCACAGCTCCCTCACAGCCCCCCTCACACAGCCCCTCAAGGTCCCTCCCAGTCCCCTCACAGGCCCCCTCACACAGCCCTATCAAGGTCCCTCACAGCTCTCTCACAGCCCCCTCACGGCCCCCTCACAGCCCCCTCACACAGCCCCTCAAGGTCCCCTCACAGCTCCTCACAGCTCTCTCAGCCCCCCTCACAGCCCCCCTCACAGCCCCTCACACAGCCCCCTCAAGGTCCCCTCGGCCCTCACAGCCCCCTCACAGTCCCTCAAGGTCCCCCACAGCTCCCCACAGCCCCCTCACAGCCCCTCACGGCTCCCTCACAGCCCCCTCAGCCCCCTCACACAGCCCTCAAAAGGTCCCTCACAGCTCTCTCACAGCTCTCTCACAGCCCCTCACAGCCCTCACAGCCCCTCACACAGCCCCCTCACAGCCCCTCACAGCCCCTCACACAGCCCCCTCAAAGGTCCCTTCACGGCTCTCTCACAGCCACCTCACAGCCCCTCCACAGCCCCCCTCACAGCCCCTCAAGGTCCCCACAGCTCCTCAGCTTTCTCACAGCCCCCTCACAGCCCCTACACAGCCCCCTCACACAGCCCCCTCAAGGTCCCCTCACGGCTCCTCTCGCCCTCACAGCCCCCTCACACAGCCCCTCACAGCTCCCTCACAGCCCCCTCACACAGCCCCCTCACAGTCCCCTCAAGGTCCCCCACAGCTCCCTCACAGCCCTCCCAGCCCCCTTACAGCCCCCTCAGCTCCCTCACAGCCCCCTCACACAGCCCCTCACACAGCCCCCCCTCACACAGTCCCCCCAAGGTCCCCCCACAACTCCCTCACAGCCCCCTCACAGCCCCCCTCACAGCCCCCTCACAGCCCCCCCCCACATGGGCTCTCCCCGTGTTCAAGGCCACTCTCAGGCCCGGCCTTGGAGTTCCTTTGTCCGCCCTAATGACTCTTCTCTCGCAGCTGTTCCGGAGGCTCCAGGGTGGCAGCAGCTCCATGGTCTGAAGAGCAGAGACGAAACAGCTCCCTGAACTGGGGTCCTGACTGAGGGGCCAGGGGGAAGGGCGCCTGCACTGACTGACTCGTCCCTGTCCTACAAGCCAGCTGCCACCTCTGGAAGGAAAGGACAGAGCCAAGAGACTGGCTGCGACCTGACACCACCCCCACCCCAGCCAGCCCCTGAGGCTGCCAGCACAGTGGGGAGCAGAGCTGGGGGTCAGGGGTCAAGGCCGGCTGATGTAGGGATGGGGATGAGCTTTGAACATGCTCGAGCGGCCGGTCCAGGGAGACCAAGATTAAAGCCTGAAGCTCCGGACTCTGTCTCCAGATGTCAGTGTGCTCGCTCCCTGTCTCTGTCACACAGAGTTCACACAGGCTGTCCCGTGGCTCTTCATCCTGGGCTACTGTGTGAGGAAACGTGGACTGCGTCTGGATGATCCCGCATGCCTGCCACTCACTCCCCATGGCTGTGATCGGACACGTCTGGGCCCCTCACTCCCAGTGGCTGTGATGGACAAGTCCCAGCCCCCTCACTCCCCATGGCCCTGATGGACATGTCCTCTCACTACCCGCGGTTAAGTCAGGGGCACACACCTGCCTCCTGGTGGTTCTGCTTAGAGTTACCAGGTCCGCCTGAGTTCACAGTGTGTGCCAGGACAGAGGCCTGGTCTCCGGAATCGCCAGTCTGGTGGAGGGGACAGTCTCTGTCCCCGGGAGACCCCATACAGGCAGACCAAGGACAGGGCCCATGGGGGCGCCCCCCCCCCACGCCCACTGGGTGCTGAGAGCAATACAGTAAGCGCCCCTTCGCCACCCCCTCACAGCACAGCTCACAGCAGGTACAGCAATAGGGGTCAGGACCAGAAGCCCACGAGCTGTCCCTGTTCCCCCAAACACCGCTGGAGCCCCACTGAATCTGGCTTCCTCACATACCCCCTGTTCTATCGTCTCAGAGCCTTAAGGGGAAGTTCTGACCCACCACAGAGCCCAGAGCCCCTGTCTGAGGCTAGTTTGGCCCTAACTGGGGGACTGCGAGACCCTTCCCTCTCCCTCTCCACTCCCTTCACCTCCTGTGGGGGTCTGGAATTTTCATCCCCCCCAGCTCTGCAGTCAACAGTCCCCTGACACCTGGCTCAGGTAGGCGGCCCTCCTTCTTCCCTGCCCTCCTTCCCCTCTTTCTCCTCCACTGCGCCATTTCCCTCCTTCTCCCCCTCCCGGGGAAGACCTGGAGGCGGGAGAGCAGTTCTCCAGGAGGGAGAGGGTGCCGAGGGGAGAGGAGGGGCTGGTCTCCGTCAGCTGGAGACGCCACGTCACCCGGGCTCCAGGAGAGGGACCTGAGCTGGGAGCTGGGAAGGAGCCCAGGAGACAGTCTTCCCGGCCCCAGGGTCCAGTCCACATCTCTCGGAAACCCCCACTGAGCTGTCCCTGCCAGGACCCAGGACAGAGCCAAGGTAGGGGCTGAGGCATTGCGCCAGGGGCCAGCAGGAACCAGGTCCCAGATTGGGGTGGACAGGGGCACAGGACAGCAGGGTGCTGGTTTTTCTGCATTTTCAGTTGGCCAAATCCTTCTGGGGTGCAAGTAAATACACCTTGGCTCACATTTTAGCTTTAAATTGTTTTCGTTTGGGGGCTATACTCGGCCAGGGCTGTTCAGAGCTGGGTATGGTACCCAGGGGTTCCACTGAGTTTAGTTCTTTGTTTTGTGGGACTTGGTTACTCCCTGGCAGTGTGGAGAAGGGACCAACGGGATGCCGGGGATCAACCCAGGTCAGGTGCTAGCAAAGAAAGTGCCGTAGCCTCTGGACTGTGACTCTCTGCCCTGGAACCCAGTCCTTTGGCCTCTGGAGCCTTGACTTGTGTTTCGTTTCTGAAGTAGGAGCTTCCCAGGACCCCTTATTATTATTCCACTCACTGCATTATTCCATGGTGACTGGAATAACGCAGTGAAGAAAGTCTGTGACCAGGCACAGGGGCTGCTGGAATCCTCCAAATAGGCTGCCGGGACCCCTCCCCGGAGCCTGCTGGGAGCCCTCCCCCGACTCATGGGCAACTCTAGCAAGCTCCGTGATTTAGGGAGACCCTGGGATTGAACCAACTGGAGTCACCCTGGAAGAGTCTTTGTCACTCCCTGAGTGCAGCCCCTCTGGGAGAGAGGCACAAAGCGTGCCTCAGTGGGCCCCATCCCCGCCCGGCCCTCGCATGGTGACTTTCCTTTCCAACAATTTAGTTTTTCGCATGTGCTGTAGGCCTGACCCAGAGCCAACTTAGAGTTGGGGGATGATGATGATGATGTGTGTGTGTGTGTGAGTTAGTGTGTGTGAGCGTGAGTGTACGTATAGATGTGTATGCATATGAGTGCATGTGTGTATAGCTGTGTGTGCGCATGTGAATATGTGTAGAGATGTGTGTGCATGTGTGTATAAGTGAGTGTGTGTACAGATGTGAGGCTGTGTGTATGTGATTGTGTGTATGGATATGGGGTGTGAGTGTGTGTGGGTGTCAGTCTGAGAATATACATGGTAAGCGTGTGTGTATGTGCGATGTCTGATTGTATGTTGTGAGAATATATGTAGTAGATGATTGTGTGTGAGAGAGAATACACGTGCGTGGTGTGTGTGTGTGTGTGTGTTGTGTGGAGACAACACATAGCGCCCATGGAGCTGACAGTGGGAGATGTGACCCTCACAAGGGAAAGTGTAGGTTTCCCTGGCTTGTGTAAAGTGGGGAGGGGGCACCCCAGAGGAAGGACTGTCCCCCTCCCGCAGCCCTCCCCTCCCCCTCTTCACCCACCCTCCCCCTCCAGATGTCCCCTCCCTTTCCTCTCCATGATGAGCCCTGCGGGTTCAGACCTCCTGTCTCCCAGCCCCACTACGGGGTGGTCAAACCGCACCTGGGTTCCACTTGTGTCTGGCTGGGAGGCACTTCTCGGGAGTCGTGAACCCAGACTGGAGCGAGGAATTGCTCTTCGCAGAAAATGAGTCAGCTCTAAATCTTACCTGGCTTTTCGGGCTCCTCTCCTTCCCCTCACAGAAAAGACCTTCAGGAGGAGATAAATAGTGACATGAAACAAGTTTATTGAGGGGCTGGAGTGATAGCACCGTGGGATGGGCATTGGTCTTACACGCGGCTGACCTGGGTTCGATCCCCAGCATCCCATATGGTCCCCTGAGCATGGCCAGGAGTAATTCCTGAACGAAAAGCCAGGAGTGACACCTTAGCATCGCCGGGTGTGACCCCAAAAGAAAAAAAAAAACCTATAGGGGAAATAAAGGGCAGAAGCGCAAGGGAGAAAGTATGTGCTCAGGAGAGAACACGGGCTCCACGGGCTGCATGGGCCTCCCAGAGCGGAAGGAGCAAAGCTCACGCCCAGCAGGGCTGTGCTGGCCATTTCCCCGGAAGGGGGCAGCTCAAGCCTCGTTTCAGGCAACGCAGGGCACAGAGGCAATGGGGAGAAAGTCGCGCCCCAGGGGTCACGGGGCGAGGGGGCCACTTTCCTGCCAAGTTCCTTCGACACAGTTTCCACAACTGCACAGTCCCAGTGCGTTGCTAGGTGGTTGCCAAGGAGAGCGGGAGCAGTGGACGGTCTTTTTGATGCTCTTGGCCTGGCCTTTGTTCTGGGCAGTCTCTCCTCGGGGCCAGCCGGACTCCCCAAGATGCCTCCATGCTCCCCGCCTGGAATCCCTCGTCCCCATGGTTTGCTGCCACCGGACAAGGGCCTTTTTGTCTCTAAGGCCTTTATGCTCTGGGGCTGGGTTTAGGCCCCAGACAAGGATTTCGCCAACGCCTGTCCCAAGCCTCACCATCTTCCAGCCGCAACCGTAGTGAGTGCTGTCAGCGGGAGAGATGCAATTGAGGGAACACTGCAGAAGGACTCTGCCGGCTGCCACTGAGCCTGCCCAGGCCCTGCTCACTTACCTCCTGCTCAGACAAGAGCCCATCTGAAATGACACCTACATGCTCGTGCACTCACACACACATATGCGCAAATACATGCACATACATGCACAGGCACATACATGTGCACACATATCTGCACTCACACATGCACCCCTCACACATGCTTGCATACCATCATGCATACACATACACATGCACCCATACACACATGCATGCACTTACACTCCACACACATGTATAATACACACATGCGCTTACATACATGCACGCACATACACATGCACCACCATGCACACAATGCACTCACACACATGTACCACTTACACATGCATGCACATACACATGCACCATACACACATGCATGCACTTGCACCCACACATATGTACCATACACGCACTATACACATGCACACACATGCACTCACACACATACCCCACACATGCATGCACATACACATGCACCCCACACATGCATGCCTTACCACATGTACCCATGCACACACATGCACATACATATGTACCCATACACACATGCATCACATGCACATGCCACATGCACACACATGTACACACATACACAATGCACCCACAAATATGCACCCATACACACATGCACTCAAAGCACCATACTCACATGCACACATGCACTCATACACCTCGCCACATGTATCACACATGCATACCCACTCACATGTACATGCATGCATACATACTCACAAATGTGCATGCATGCAACCTGCTTACACACAAGTGCACACATGCATGTGCACACACTTACGCCCACACACATGCACACACGCTTACACATCTGTGCACATACACCCTGAGCCAAGCAGGATGAAGGCCTTGCTAACCAGTCATGTCCCTCTTCTCTTCGCATTCGTCCTCCTGGCAGGCCTGAGGGCCAGCAGCTCCTTCCACACCCAGCCTGGCTTCGCTCCAGCCCCTGCCCTCGGTCCTGCGCCAGTTCAGGCGCCCCCTGCAGAGAGCTGTCAGGGACCTTCCTCACCAGCTCAAAGGGGCTCCTCGCACCCAGCATTTACAGCGCTGCTTTGAAGTAACTTAAGACTTGGCCATTGGGGGCTGAAGGGATAAATGGCCGCACGACACTTGCCTTGCACAAGTCAAACTCTGACTTGATTCCGGCATCCCATAAGGTCCCCGAAGCACCACCAGGATCACTATCCTGAGCAGAGCCAGGGGTAGCGCTGAGCACTGCTGGGTGTGGCTCAAAACAAATGAAAAAGATTCGACTTTTCGTGGTAGTTGATGCAGGAAGGAGTGGGGAGAGCCCTTGCTCCATCCAACACAGCCGTGCTCCCTCGGACCCGGTTCAAGGACTGAGTTTAAGGACTGCGCTCTCTTCCCTCTTCGGAAGTTTATGCTTCAATTGCCCTTTGCTAAAGAGGATTTTTGGAGAGGGCCACACCGGGTGAGGCTCAGTGCTTACTCCTGCTCTGTGCTCAGGTATCATTTCCGAGCTTGGGAGATAGTGAAGACCATCACGGGTCTGAGGGACCATGAGTGATGTTGGGATCAGGGTCTGCCAGGTGCAAGAGCCTTACCCACTGCACTGTCTCCAGCCCCTACAGAGAATTTTTTTTAATAATTAAAGCATCCAGACTTATTGTAGAACTTGCTTCATAAAGCTTTCAGTGAGAATTAGGGGTGGAGCAATAACACAGCAGGGAGAGTGTTTGCCTTGCAAGCAGCTGACCCAGGTTCAGTCCCTGGCACTCCATATGGTCCCCTGAGCACACCAGGAGTGACCCCTGAGCACAAAGACAGGAGTTAGCCCTAGGATTACTGGTTTGGAACAAGAAACAAATACATTTCAGTAAGAATTTAATTGTTGGACGGGAGAGATGGCTTAAAGTGCTTGTATTTTGCGCACAGGAGCCCCCGGTTTGATTCCTGGCACCACCTGGACCCCCCAAGCATGGTGCCAGAAATAGTTCCGGAGCCAAAAGCAAAGCAACATTTTTCAATTGCCCTCTGGCATCTCGATTTCCTGCCCGCTTTCTGCAGGTGCAGGAAGGTCGTTGTCCAAGAGTCTGTCCAGAGTCGGCCACACCTTCATCCCAGGCACCGAGAAAGAATTCCAAGTTTGGTTCTAAATTGCTTAAATTTAGTGGCATTATAATCACATTAGCTGCCCCAAACTGTTTCAAATTTATTCGTGCCAAGAAAAAAAATATCAGTGCTTTGAGTAATTAAAAATAGTCTTTCAGAAACAAAAAAGAAATTATTTTTGGACTAGCCTGGACTCATCTGTGCACCCGGGATCTGAAATCACAAAGGGGTGGAGACGTGGGGACAGCTGGGAGGGCGTTTCCCTTGCATGCATCCCCCACCCCAGGCTTGACCCCTGGCATCCCAGGAGTGATTCCGGAGTGTAGGAGCCAGGAATAAGCCCTGAGCATCACTGGGTGTGGCCCCCAAACCAACCCACTCATCAATCAGTGGTTTTTGCACTGTTCTCTCTAATAATGGCTGCACCCCCAAGCTGCCTCCATCCCAGGCCCCGCCCGGGACTGAGGCAGGAGCAGGAAGACCTGGTCGCATCAGAGTTTCACTGAGACCAACTCTGCGAGGTTAAGTATCCCATGGAGGATGGTCAGGCCCATGATTCCTTTGCAGGTGGAGAAGGGATACCCAGAGATGGGTCGGGCAAGAGAACTGGCCTGGCACTGGAGTCCAGCACTCCTGGCTCCATTTCAATGGTCGAGTCTTGGGGCTGAGAACGAGGGAGCCGGGGGCTGCCACTGGGCCGACAGGCACCTATCTTAGCCAGGCCCTTCTAGCTCCTGCTCCCTGAGGGAGCTGTAGGCGTCCAGACTGTTTCACCTCAGCCCTCCACCTCTCCTTCACTTTGTCTCTTTAGTTCTCTCTGCTGGACAATCTCAAAAGGCCTTGTGACCTTTACAAAGGGAAAAAATAGACTTGGAAGAAGTGTAGGGGGCATGCGGGCAGGGGTGAGGGTGGGGACACAGTCTCAACTGTCAGAACTACAGAAGGGAGACGCAATTCAACCACTCAAAGCCCCGAGAGCATAAGGCAGGACAATTGGGCTGAGAAGCGGGGGAAGGTTTTTCTCTTCTCTGAATTAGAGGCAATAAGACAATTTAATGACAGTCATCAAGGCGGTGGAGGGCTCTGTAAGGGACAGTGGCCTCTGTCTGCCTTTTTTGTGTGGAAAACAAAGGGAAAAATGACTGTTTCTATGACAGCAGTGGAGAAGCAGACCAGGTCAAAGGCAGGAGGCATGTTTGAGTCGGGAGCTCGGAGCAGGCAGAGTCACGCAGAGCCTGACCGGGGACACCCGACTCCCAGCCCCAGACTGAGAGGACTGACCTCACTGACCCCTTACATCCGGCTCATTCCCACACACCCGCTTCACAGTCATTTCTCCTGCGTTCCTCGTAAGTGCAACTGAAATGCAAACTCCTGCCATTCTCCAAGTCACGCAGAATGAAACCTTTCTTCCTCACCTGAACCTAGCATGAACTTAGCTTTGACTGAACTGGGCAAGCGGCCTTAGTCCCACCACCAGGATGTGTGGAATCTTGTCCAAAAAACATAAGCACAGGGCTGGAGAGATGATAACACAGCAGGTGGGACACTTGCCTGGCATACAGTCACCCTGGATTTGACCCCAGGCATCTAATAGGATCCCCCAAGCCTGCTTGAGTGCAGAACCAGGAGCACCACTGGGTGTGACCTACCTACCCTGCCAAAGGCCAGCCCACCATGCCCTAAGCTCCCCGGGGGTCTCCTGCTGTCCAGGGCTGCCCTTCTGTTCCAGCTGGCCCTGCCCAGCACCAGCCCACATGCTGCACCCGACCTGAAGTTCTTTTCTCCTCTAACCTCAAAGCACGTCCCGCCCCTGTGCAACCCGGCAGGATGAAGCTCCCCTGGCAGCTGGTGCTCTGGGCCACCTTCCTCTGCGCCAGCTCCTTCAGGGGCACGGGAGGACAGGAGGCGGTGACTCGGGAGACGGCAGGGTCCCCAGGTAAGTGTCCTCTGGGGAGGCGTGGAGGCTGGAGGGGGCTAAGAGGCTGTGGCTCTCACTAGACTGGGCGGGTGTCAGGGTGCCTGCAGCCCACCACAGGTACCATACGGGGGGGGGGGAGACACCATAGGGGCCCGGGACACTCACAGACTCACACTCAGGCTTCCTTTGGCTACTGCTGAGGCGCCTCCCTGCACCTGTATGGGAGATAAGAAGCAAGTTCCTGGGCCCGAGGCGATAGCACAGTGGGAAAGGCGTTTGCCTTGCACGTGGGGAAACTGGGTTCCACCCCGACATCCCATAGGGTCCCCCAAGCACCATCATGGGTAATTCCTGAGCGCAGAGCCAGGAGGAAAAACAGAGTGGCCAAAAAAGAAAAGAAAAAAAGAAACACGCTTTTCTTCATCAATCATCTCAGACTCCTTGGAGGCAATTTTTGTTTTGAGGGGGTGGGCAGGGGTGGATGCTCAGGGGTTGCTCCTGGCTCTACACTCAGCGTCACTCCTGGCATGCTCAGGGAGTTACCACATAAGGTGCTTCGGAGGCCAGAGGGACAGCATAGGGGATAAGGCACTGCACCTGCGCCTGGCCTGGAGCTTTTCTCCCGACGCAATAAAGGACAGGCTGGGACAAACTCCTGCATGAGTGGTTTGTGGCTAGTGTTGGCTCCGCTGGGAGGGGTGGGCTTGGGGCCCAGTTGCTTCCTCAAGGGAACTGGGAGTTTCTTTTCTTTCATTTTTTTTAAAGTAATTAATTTTGGTTAGTTTATATTTTCGGGAGAAGGGAAACACAACGAGCTCTGCTCAGGGCTCACTCCTGGCTCTGCACTCAGGGATTGCTCCTGGTGGGGCTCCCATCTGGAGGGCAGGGGTTGGATGGCAGTGGACCACGTGCAAGGAAAAAGCCCTGAAGGCAGGAGCCATAGTTCATCGGGTAGGGCGCTTTGCCTTGCATGTGGCCAACGGCCCTCCCCTCATCCCGTATGGTCCCCGAGCACCGCCAGGAGTAATTCCTGAGTGCAGAGCCAGGAGTAACCACTGAGCTTTGACGGGTGTGACCCATAAACAAAAAAGAAAAAAAAAAAAAAAGCCCCGCCCGATGCACGATCCTCTGGCCCCTTGGAAAAATGAATTTCTCAAGGAGTTTAGGTGAGATTGTGCTGGGAGCATTTGAAATTAAAGCTCCGTGGAAGCTGGAAGGAGCCAGTGGCGCAGGCGCTTGGGCTGGTAGCCGGGGTGGCGACCAGCAGGGAACTGTGCCGCGTGCAAGCCACGAAGCAAAGGGAGGCAGAGGATGGGGGGCTCAGGAAGGGTTCCAGAACCTTCTTTCCTGCGCCCTCACCGCAGCCTCTCCCCGTGACCCAGGTCTGCTGCTGGGACCACAGGCCCTGCTGGCCGCCAGAGAGCGGGGGCTCGCGTGGAGCTGAGAGGAAGCCAGGCCGCGCGCCGCCAGGACCCTGGCAGTGCCCACCTGTGGACAGCCCCTGAGGGGACCCCGGCCGGCCGCCCATGCCCACCCCGCAGCCGCTTGATCCCTGCCCCGCGCAGGGCTAGCGCTGGTGCAGCGAGAGAAGGAGCCGGCGCCCTACAACTGGAACTCCTTCGGCCTGCGCTATGGCCGGCGCCGGGCTGTGCGCTGACCCCTCGGGCACTGGGCACCAAGGCCCGCACCTGCGCCTGGCCTGGGCTTCTCTCCGGCGCAATAAAGGACAGGCTGGAACTAACTTCCCGCGTGAGTGGTTTGTGGCTAGTGTTGGCTCTGCTTGGAGGGTTGGCTTGAGTGTTGGAGATCTCGCCTGGCGCCGAGGCGCGCTCTTTGGCAAGCTGGTGGCGGTGGCGGAAGGGAAAGACGGGGTGCAAATGGTGGGCTCTAGAATCCCTACAGGGGGCAAACCAATTTTGAGACGTTGTGCACAACACAGGTCACCTCTGCTGTATCCTTGGAGACGCCAAGTGGGTGGGGAAGCACGTGAGTGCCGCAGCTGGAAGATAACAGAGCCCGAAGCCAGATCCCGCCCCTCCCCTGCAAACACTCCCCTACTCCCTGCACACTCCAGCGTCCCCTTCTCAGGGGGTCTCTGTTGGGACTAGAGCCAGCCTTTCCTGGGAAACACTGCTCTGGGGGAGGCTGGATAGGGTAGACAGTACAGCGGGAGGGCGCCTCCTTGCACATGACAGACCTGGGTTAAATCCTCGGCACCGGGCTGGTCCCCTGATCTCCACCGGAGATCCCTAAGAAGAAATATCAGACGCACAGCTAAGTATGGCCCTAAAACAAACAAACAAACAAACAAACAAACAAACAGACAGACAAGCAATAAAAGCAACTGTATTAGGGGTCAGAGCAATAGTACAGCGGTAGGGTGTTTACCTCGCATGTTTCCAATCCAGATTTGATCCCCTGACACCACCCCGAGCACCACCAGGAGCAATTAATTCCTAAGCACAGAGCCAGGATCAACAACTGAGCATTGCCAGGGTGGTCGCCCCAAACTGAAAATAAATAAATACATTTTAAAATTGGGCCAGAGAGATAATGCAGCCGGTTCTTGCCTTGCATGTAGCTGACCTGGGTTTGATTCTCGGCATCCCGTATGGTCGGTCCCCTTAGCACAGAGACAGGAGTCAGGCCCAAGCACTGCCGGGTGTGGCCCCAAAACCGAACAAACAAATAAATGAATTTGAAATTAGTCTTGAATAGTTTCAGAAGTTTTCACAGTAATAACTAATTTAATAACTATAAAGGTAATAGATGCTAGCTAGACTTACTGTGCTAATCATTTTGCAAAAAATATCTACATACATACATAAATTTCTACTTATTTTCCTGGGGGTGGGGCCAGACCCAGGGGTGCTCAGGAGCTATTTTGGCTCTGTGCTCAGGGATCATCCCTGAACTCTTACTAGTCTCAGGATCATATGGGGACGCCAAGGATCAAACCCGAAGTTGTCCACATGTAAGACAAGAACCTACCTGTCATACTATTGCCCTGGGCACCCTAAATATTTCTAATATACCTGAAGTTAACACAATTTCATGTTATTTATGCATCAATTCAAACATCCTCAGGAGACTTTAGAGAAAACTTTTCTTTCTTAAAACATGTTAGCAGAAATGGGGCTAGAGAGATATTACAGTGGGTAGGCATTTTGCCTTGCAGCTGGCCAACCCGGAGTCAATCCCCTGTCAACCCATATGGTCCCCTAAACACCGCTAGGTGTGACCCAAAACACAGCCAAGCAAACAAACAGAAAGCCCATGTAGTAGATGCAATCAGCATAGGGATGATCAAAATAGACCTTCAAAAGTTAAAAATATTGGAGAAGAGTTTTTAAATAAAGTGAGCTAAAGCTGGGGGCCTGAGCAATAGCACAGTGGGGAGGGAGTTTGTTTCTTTGCACACAATCAACCCAGGTTCGATCCCCGGCATCCCAAAAAGTCCCCAAGCACTGCCAGGAGCAATTCCTGAGTGCAGAGCAAGGAGTAACCCTGAGCATCTGCTGGGTATGACCCAAAAAAGCAAAAAAAAAAAAAAAAAAAAAAACCCATAAAATTAGGGCTAGAGAAATATACAGCAGGTAAAGCATTTGTCTTGCATGAGGCCAACCTGGGTTTGATCACCAGCATCCCATTAGATCTACCACAGGAATTATTCCTGCCAGAAGTATTTCCTGAGTGCAGTGCCAGGAGTAAGCCCTGGAGTACCAGAGTGTGGCCCAAAAACAAAAAAGCCCATAAAATTAAGGAAATCTTATGGACGCCAGGGAGTAGTTTCTGAGTGCAGAGCCAGGAGTGACCCCCTGGGAATCACCAGGTGTGACCCGGAAAAGCAAAAAAAAAAAGTAGAAAGTACTCATTTTCTTTGGTTTCTCGTTCATGCTTCGAGCGGAGACTTCATGTTCTTGCTTCTCTTCTGCACTGCCAGCGTATCTCCCCCGACTTTCCCTGGATAATCTATCTAAAGATTTCAGCTGCATCCCTGGCACTTCCTGCCATAGCCCCCTCTCCCCCTCTTTCTCTCTTATCATTCTCTAGCAAGCTTCCTTGTTTATCCTGTTGTCTGACGCTGGAGGTGAGCTCTAGGAGGGGAGGGCTTTTCTTCTCTTTCCTTTTTTTTTTTTTTTTTTTTTTTGCTTTTTTGGGTCACACCTAGCAATGCTCTTTCGAAAATGTTGTTTGTTTGGTTCTGGGGGTTGAACCTGGCACAGCCGTGTGCAAAGGCAAGCGCCCCTCCACACTGTACTGTCTTTCTGGCTCCTGCCATTTTGACAATGCTATAATTCTCCCAACCCACAATCAGGAATGTGTCATTCATTTCCTTTGTATCCTCTTTTAGTTCTTCAAGTAGTGTTTTGTTTTTTTTTTTTGCTTTTTGGGTCTCACCCAGCAATGCTCAGGGTTATTCCTGGCTCTGCACTCACTGGCGGTGCTGTGGGACCATATAGGGTGCTGGGGATTGAACCCAGGTTGGCCATGTACAAGGCAAACACCCTACCCACTGGACTATAGCTCCGGTCCCCCTTTAAGTAGTGTTTGTATGGGTCTTTCCATGTCTTTAGTTAAGGTGGGTACTTGATTTTTGGAGACACAATTGTGAATGAGATTGGTTGTTGTTGTTTTTTAATATCTCTTCTTCTGTTTCATTATTTGCGTATTGGAAAGCCATGAACTTTTTCATATTAGTGTTGTAACCTGCCATTTTACTATACAAGTCTATTGTTCTAGGAGTTTTGTCATAGAGTCTTTAGGACTTTCTAAATATGGTATCGCCATCTTCATGTGCCCAGCCACTCACGAGGCGCCTCGGGAGGGATGGTGGCGTGGGTCCCAGCCCTGGCCCGCCACCCCAGCAGAGCCTCCCGCAACAAAGCCAGATGACCCCCCCACTCCATGAGGGGCCTCCATTTTCCACATCTGGACTTCCCCCTCATCAGAACTCCACCCAGCAGACCAGCCTATCACAGCCTGGCTCCACGCGGCCACTTGCGCCATGCGGTTCATCAATAAATGCTCGAGATTAGAGGGTGACTACAAGGAGTATGCCACCCTGCACAGCAGAGCCTGGCAAGCTACCCGCGTCGTATTTGATATGCCAAATACCAGTAACAATTATAGACCTCATTCCAGGACCTGATGGAATGGTTTGAGGCTCTTTATGTTCCTGGAGCAAGCAGGTGCCCTTGGGCTCTACTTGCATGAGACAGGTCATATGGAGATGTTGGTGCCTGCTCGAGCCAATCGATGATGAACAGGAAGACAGTGATACAGTAATGGAACAGCATTCTTCAACCACTGATCCGCTGAGTGGCTCAGCTTCCCAGTGTGAAAAGTTTGAAGAAGTCTGTTCTAAAAAGGCAGGACAAAAAAGAAATCAAGAAATACAAGAAACAGACACCATAACACAGAACACGAACTCCAAAAAGAGAAAACAGAAGGGACGAAATACTAGGAATGACTGCAGGGGCAAGTTCTCAGAACAGAGAACATAAATATCCCGATCTCAGATGTTCATTGAGCGCCCAGATGGCAAATGGAGAAGGACCCTCTTGGAAGCAAAGGGGGAGGGGAGCAGCCTGTAGATAAAGGAATGTCAGGAGGGCTGGAGTTGGAGTTCAGCGAGTAAGGCTTTGCAAGAGGCTGAGCCAGGGTCAATTCCTCGCATGCCAAGTGCAGAGCCAGAGAAAGCCGGAGCACCTCTGGGTGTGACCTTCCTCCCCACAAAAAGTGTATCAGAATCGGAGTCATAACTACCCAAGACTGGGCTGGAGTGATAGTACAGCGGGTAGGGGCTTTTGTCTTGCACATGGTCGACCCGGGATTTGATCCCCGGTGTCCCATAGGGTCCCCTAGGCATCGTAGGAGTAATTCCTGAGTGCAGAGCCAGGAGTAACCCCTGAGCATCACTGGATGTGACCCCAAAAAAGCAAATAATAATAATAATAATAGCAATAATAATACACCTAAACCTAACCCCATAGCATGCAAAGCCTCAGACGCAGCTAGGGGGAGCTGGAACTCTGCTCTCCCCTGCTCAGCTGACCATGGGGCTCCCAGGAGGACAGATGAGTTTTGGGGTGTTGGCCCATCACCTCTGGGGGTCCCAGAAGCAGTCGGATGAGACTCACCCACCACATTAGCTGCCATTTTCGCTGTCCGGATGCTGCAGCACATTTGAGCCCGCCTGGAAGGGACGCTGACTCAAGACCAGATTAACAGAGCAAAATGAGTTCAAGTCCTGGTAGGCAGCACCCAAGCGGGAAACACTGGGAATTCGTCAGATGGAGCTGGGGTCGGCCCTTCCCCTCTCCATTTTGTCTGAGCCTGGTAGCCCCACCCCAAGAGCTGCCCTGGGGCGACCAGTCATAGCATACAGAGCCTCAGACGCAGCTGGGGGAACTCGGCTCTCCCCCTAGCTCAGCTGACCATGAGGCCCCCAGAAGGACAGATGGGTTTTGGGTGTTGGCCATCACCTCTGAGGGGTCCCGGAAGCAGCCGGATGAGACTTACCCACCACATTAGCCGCCATTTTTGCTGTCAGACGCTGACCATGAGGCCCCTAAGTCATGCGGCCGCTTGCACCATGCGTGTCCATCAAACTAGTGGAAACAGTTATGTCTTTAATGTACTGCATTCTACGATGTGTAGGAAAGGTAGGCAGGAGGGAGAGATAGAGAGGAGAGAAAAGATATACAGAACCCGCCAAGTAGTTGGGGTGTGGGAGGAGAGAGGGAGGTGGGGACATTGGTGATGGGAGATGGGTTCGGGTGGAGGGATGGGTGTTGGAACACTGGAACCAAAACTCGAGCATGAGCATATTGCAATTGTATGTCTAAAAGTGGTGTAATAAAATAAAAAATAAATAAAGGCAATAAAATGTTGGAATATTAAAAACAACAACAATAATAATAATAAATGAATAAATAAATAAATAGATAAATGAATGAATGAATAAATGGATGAATAAACAAACAAATAAATAAAATATAAATATATAAGTAAATGGCTAGACAAATAAATGAATGAACTAATAAATAAATAAAAGATAAATAAATAAATAGGTGGGTGAGAGAATAAACAAACAATGAATGAATGAATGAATGAATGAATGAATGAATAAATAAATAAATAAATAAATAAATAAATAAATGCCCAGAACTTGTTAAGATCTTAGAAAACACCTTCCAGTTTTAGGGTAGAAAAGATTTCTCTCTGCTATTAAGGAGGGGTCTAACGGAGATCTTCTGATGTGTCAGGGCTGGAAATGTGTGAAATTCTCCTTCTCCCCTTCACAGTAGACTGTGGAACTTGTGCTTGAACCTAGGTCTAGCCTGGACCCCAGAGCCCCGGAAGGGGAGCAGCTGAGGGATGTGACGGCTGCTCCCAGCCAGCCCCCATGGCAGGGGCTGGCAACAGCCGGGCATAACTTGAATAGAAGAAGTAGAGGGAGCTTAGGGAATGAAGGAGAGCTTAGGGGAATGAAGGAATGTCAGCATGATGCACAATGAGCCACTGTTTCAGTCGGATATTGTCAATATGAACTTAACTTTGTCAAAATTGGAGTAAAGTGTAAGCAAGGGAAATCCTCAATCAAGAATTTCTCAAATATCATTCAAGAATTTTAAAAATATGAAAATGGGGACTGGAATGATAGTGCAGTGGGTAGGGCACTTGCTTGGCCTGTGATTGACCTGGTTCAATGCCCGGCACCCCATAGGGTCCCCTGAGCACAGCCTGAGTGAAGACAGGAGTAACCCCTGAGCACCACCGGTATGGACCTCTCACTCAAGTGAGAGAAGGAATCGGAGTTCTGACCTCCGTTGCTATTCCAGAATCAGGGACGCTGTCTCGTTTGCCAAGGCATCGAAAATCAGATGGGCTGGACATGTAATGCAATTTGGAGACGACCTCGCTGGACTAGAGCCGTTACCGACTAGATCCCACGGGATGTCAAAAGATCACGTGGCGCCCACCTACAAGATGGTCAGACTTCTTCGTCAAGACCCTGAATGAACGATTTGAGGCTCTTTGTATTTCTGAAGCAACCAGATGCCATTGGGCTACACTGGCACGTGATAGGGTCAAATGGAAATGTTACTGGTGCCCACTCAGCAAATCGATGAATAACGTGGATTCAAGTGATCAAGTAATCAAATGATCCCTGAGTATCACTGGACCCCACAGCTAATGGGGAGCACCCCATAGCTAGTGGGAGCACTAACCCTCCAGATCCTCCCAGCAGGCCTGAGTGTTCCTCGAGGTGCCCCAACCCTCAAACATTGTCTCAGAGCCCCTCTCCAAAGGGACGGAAGGAAGGGAAGGAGAGGAGGAAGAAGGAAAGAAGGAAGGGAGGGAGGGAGGGAGGGAGGGAGGGGAGGGAGGGAGGGGGAAGGAAGGAAGGAAGGAAGGAAGGAAGGAAGGAAGGAAGGAAGGAAGGAAGGAAGGAAGGAAGGAAGGAAGGAAGGGAAGGAAGGAAGGAAGGAAGGGAAGGAAGGAAGGAAGGAAAGGAAGGAACACTGCTTCCTTCCCACAACACTCCCACCTGGGAGCACCAGTCACATGCTTCAACCTGACTGGGGCGTTGGCTGCAGTGCATGTTCTCTCTCTCTCTCCACTCCTCTCCCTCTTCCTCTCCCTCTCTCTTCTCTCTCTCTCCCTCTCTCTCTCTCTCTCCTCTCTCTCTCTCTCCTCTCTCCCCTCTCTCTCTCCTCTCTCTCTCTCTCTCTCTCTCTCTCTCTCTCTCTCTCTCTCTCTCTCTCTCTCTCTCTCTCTCTTCAGGTTCCACACTACGCTATCCTCTTGACAAATAAACTTTCTGGTTCAGGGAATCTATTTTTTTGCTTTTCCCTTTTCCACCCCCAGTGTTGCTCAGGGCTTACCTAACCCTGACTCTGCGCTCTGGGATCACTCCTAGTGGGAGCCACATGGGACGGGCGTGCAAGGCAAGTGTCCTCCCTGCTGTACTGTCTTCCGGTTGAACTTGAACTTGAAGTCTAGCTCAAGCTGTTTTGCTAATGAAACAAGCCTTGGGTACCATTGAACGGCTTCAACCTGACTTGGTTGGTTTTCACGTCCCAGGATAGGCTGGTGGTCCCTTGACCTTGAGTCCACCCTCCTGAGGAGCCCCCCTCGGCCAGGCTCTCCCCTCAGCCCTCTCCTCCACCCCCAGACCCCGCAGCTCCTGAGACTTCCAGAACTCTTGTCAAATTTCCAGAATACTCACCTGAACCGTTCAGCCCACCGCTGCGGGCCAATTACTGTCCTGCAAGGTTCCAGAACAAACAACTTAGGACGTTCTCTCCAGTGGGCCCAGCCCGCACTGCCCCAGCTCTCCGCAGAGCCGCCCACACAGGCCGCCCCCGGCGCCCCCACTTCCTCCCACGTCCCCAGCTCTGCTCAGGGCCGCGCCTCCCACACAGGCGGCCCTGGCCGCTGACTAACTCCGTTCTGGCGCTTTCTTTCCGCTGCAGTCCAGCTGCTCGCCGATGCCACGCTTCGCGTCCACTCAGATGGAGACACTCTGCCCAGCCACCTGGGGCCCTCCAGGGAAGGAGAGCTGAGGGGCTCCGGGAAGGAACACAGGAAGCAAGACATGTTCTGTCATGTGTGCGTGTGGTTTGTGTGTATGTATTGATGTGTGTGGTATGTTTGTGTGTTGTGTGGTGTGTATGTTTGTATGTATGTGTTTGTGTGTGGTATGTGTTTGTGTGTGGTGTGTATTTGTGTGTGTTTGTGTATGTTTGTGATGTGTGGTGTTTGTGTGGTGTGATGTTGTATGTGTTTGCATATGTTTGTGTGTGGTGTGGTGTTTGTGTGTGTGGTGTGTGTGTTTGTGTGTGGTGTTGTGTGTGTGTTTGCATATGTTTGTGTGGTGTGGTGTGTGTTTGTGTGTGGAGTGTGTGGTGTGTGTTTGTGTGTGTGGAGTGTGTGGTGTGTGTGTGTAGTTCACAGTGAGCCATATCCTGAACCCAGCCATGCCCTCTGTGGGTCTTTTGGTTCCCTCCCTTGCTTCTGTTTAGCTCCCAAACAGACGCAGGGGAGGCCCCACCTCTGTCACCTTGCCTGGACTGGGTTTGTCACAGAATCCAGTGGCTGAGTCGGGCCCTCCAGGGCCTGGCCTTCACTGCGACCGTCCCCACCAGCACCCAGGCTCGTGGTCCCCATGACCAAATCTCTCCACGGCCAGGAGCACCGTGGGCTCAGCAGCCATGTTCAGAGCAAAGTGAGCCCATGGGGGAACCCGGAGGCTCCCAGAGCCGGTGAGGGGCCCTCCACTCT